>VXBD01004015.1:83359-99741 GCA_013399975.1 Indicator maculatus
GAGCACAGCCCTGTGAGGAGAGGCTGAGGGAGCTGGGACTGTTTAGCCTGGAGAAGAGGAGGCTCAGGACAGACCTCATTGCTGTCTACAACTACCTGAAGGGAGGTTGTAGCCAGGAGGGGTTTGGTCTCTTCTCCCAGGCAACCATCACCAGAACAAGAGGACACAGTCTCAAGCTGTGCCAGGGGAGGTTTAGGCTGGAGGTGAGGAGAAAGTTCTTCACACAGAGAGAGATTTGGCATTGGAATGGGCTGCCCAGGGAGGTGTTCAAGAGGGGATTGGACGTGGCACTTGGTGCCATGGTTTAGATAGTCATGAGGTTTAGGGTGACAGGTTGGACTCTATGATCTTTGAGGTCTCTTCCAACCTTCTTGATTCTTGATTTTATCTCCAAGGAGGGAGCATCCACAACCTCCCTGGGCAACCTGTTCCAGTGCCTCCCCACCCTCACTGTCAAGGATTTCTTCCTGTTCTCCAGTCTCCATCTGCCCTTTTCCACCTCCCAGCTGTTCACCTGCCTCCTTACTTATTCACCTGCACTGGATGGGGACCCTGAGCAGCCTGGACTAGTAAGAGGTGTCCATGCACATGGCAGGAGGGTTGCAACTCTATGCTCTTTAAGGTCCCTTCTGATCCAAACCTGATTCTAGGATCTTTCCTCAAACTTCAAGGCTGTAATTTCACAGTGCAGAGTTGTTTCTCCTCAAGAAGTTGTCCTAATAAATGACTACACTGAAATGATGTTTAATCAGAAACAGAACCTTCATCAAGGCAGAGAAGTGGGGGCAGAGAACTATGTATGAGCATGGGAAGTCTCAGTAATTACTTGCCTCTTAATGCAGTGGTAGTGAATCAGCCACTAAGCTTTTACAGAACACTGCATATCCCATTTGTCCTTATTGGATCCATACAGGAAGTCCATGTCAGTAAGAAGCCTGTGTACCCTGGAGATCAAATGTGGGGCATTTACTTTATGGTTTTCTGCAAATATGATTTGCAGCACTCTTGTCACTCTTTCAACACTGCTACACAATGCCTATTTTACTGCTCCTGCCACAAACCCAGATGGCTGCAGATGTGCAGCTGGCAACACTATGTTGTCTAACCCTGTTCAGGAGTTTACACAATGCAGTGCTTGAATTGGGAGGAAGTCCCAAGTGTCCTCATTAGCACAGAAGCCAATGAGCTGAAACAGGAGCTGCAAGAGTGGGAAATTTTAGTGAAAAATTCCTAGTACAGGAAATGCCTACAAGACAGAGGGGAGATTGTACACTTTGCTGTGAAGACACCAGAGCACAGAAACAGCTCTTTTAGGCCTGCAATAGCATTCTGAAAACTGAGAAGTCTATTGGCCAAAGTAAGGCCAGCTCCTTCTCTCTGATATGAGACTGCCTCCTTCCACTCCTGAATCAGGGTGTAAGGCTTCACCTACTTTGCATAGACCTGCAAAGTAACAGCAACCATGTGGCTGGCTCTGTCAAATATCTTCCAGAAAAAAACATCCGGGGCAAGAGAAGTGTTTTAAGGATGAATGAGTCTATTTTAAACATTTAGATCTTACACTGAAGAAGCTCTGACACTGGCTGACTTGAAGGCAGATTTTATGGGACCTGGCATTTGGTCTTCTTTGTAAACACAATAAAGGGGTATGGGAAAAGTTACATAATTGTTATATAAATGTGTGAACATACATTGTGTTTTTAACCACTGTTGGGTGTAATCACTCTGAATTTGAGCAAATTAAGTTGCACACTAGAAAGAATCCTAGAATCACAGAATTGTCAGGGTTGTCAGGGACCTCAAGGATCATCCAGTCCCAACTCCCCTGCCATGGGCAGGGACACCTCACACTACATCAGATTGCTCACAGCCACATCCAGCCTGGATGCAAAAACCTCCAGGGATGAGGCTTCCACCACCTCCCTGGGCAACCTGTGCCAGTGTCTCACCACCCTCATGGTATAAAACTTCTTCCTAACATGCAATCTGAATCTTCCCATTTCTACTTTTGCTCCATTCCCCCCCACTCCTATCACTCCCTGACATCCTAAAAAGTCCCTCCCCAGCTTTCTTGTAGCCCCCTTCAGATACTGGAAGGCCACAAGAAGGTCTCCTCAGAGCCTTCTCTTCTCCAGACTGAACAGCCCCAACTCTCTCAGTCTGTCTCCATAGCAGAGCAGCTCCAGCCCTCTGCTCATCCTCATGGCCCTTCTCTGGACACCTTCCAGCACCTCCAGATCCTTCTTGTAACAGAGGCTTCAGACCTGGATGCAATACTCCTTGGAGCCTTCTCTTCTCCAGACTGAACTTAAGGAATGTTGTGCTTGAAGGTGCTCTTGCATTCAATGATGTGATAACCTTTCTAGGCATTCTGGCATGATGAGCTAATTCTTTCAGGCATTACTTTCAGACCATTGGCATTCAAGGTCAAAAGCACAACTAACCTATGGATACAAATCAACCATGTAAACAGCACAGGCAGCACGCTGTGCACACACAGGTGCACATGTAAACACACTGAGTTCTCAGTGAAAGTGCTCTCTGCTTTGGTATTTCCTTCCACTTCTAAACACACAATCACAACAAATTCATGAACAAAAGGAATATTGAGTGAAACTGCAATACTGACTCTTAACATGCTTCCAGGAAGGATTCAGTCAGCACCACACTCATTCACACCCCCCATTCTAGACAGGCTGAGAGCTGGGCAGGGAGAAACTGAAGGAAATTCTACCAGGTCAAGGGGAGAGTCTTGCACCTGGGAAAGAACAACCCCATGGAGCAGGATAGGTTGGGGACTGACCTGCTGGAGAATGGTGAAGGGGAAAAGGACCTGGGGGTCCTGGTGGATGGGAGGTTGACCATGAGCCAGCAATGTGCTCTTGTGGCCAAGAAGGCCAATGGCATCCTGGGGTGGATTAGAAGGGCTGTGGTTAGTAGGTTGAGAGAGGTTCTCCTCCCCCTCTACTCTGCCCTGCTGAGGCTGCATCTGGAGTATTGTGTCCAGTTCTGGGCCCCTCAGTTCAGGAAGGACCTCAGGGAACTGCTGGAAAGAGTACAGCATGGAGCCACATAAATGACTAGGGGAGTGGAACATCTTCATTATGAGGAGAGCCTGAGGGAGCTGAGGGCTCTGGAGCTTGCAGAGGAGGAGCCTGAGAGGTGACCTCATTGCTGTTGATAAAGATGTTCAGGGAGAGAGCCCAGAGGCTGGAGCCAGGCTCTGCTGGGTGATGCCCAATGACAGCACAAGGGGCAGTGGTGGAAGTCGAGGCATAGGAAGTTCCATGAAGAAAAATTCCTTTCCTGTGAGGGTGACAGAACACTGGAAGAGGCTGCCCAGGGGGGGTGTGGAGTCTCCCTCTCTGGAGATACTCAAAACCCACCTGGATGTGTTCCTGTGTGATCTGCTCTAGGTGCTCCTGCTCTGGCAGGGGGTTGGACTGGATGAGCTTTTGAGGTCCCTTCCAGCCCCTAACATTCTGTGGTTCTAACTCAGGCCAGCCTTGCTATTACAGGTAACACTGAGGCATGGCAGTACATCTCACCAACACCAAGGTAATTGATCAACAATTAGTAGATACCTAGCTCATGTGTAATTTCTCATGCAGAGATCTCCTAGTGCTTTACTAGTTTCACAATCATCACTTGGCAGCTAGCCAGGAAAGGCCAAAGAAAGATCCTGCTGGTGTGGCCAGATCCCTTTATCAAGGAAAAGCCTGACAGAGCTCTCAACCCAGCTCCATACTTCTGCTAGCCACAGATCTCTGAATCACTTGCATGTCCAAGGGTCAGTCTGCCTGCAACTCTCATCTGCCTCTGCTCAATGCTTTGGAAAGAGGCCTCATGACTGACTCAAGTGCTGACTTTTGGCAAGAAGAAGCACTGTGACAGCCACACTGTCCTCACCACCATTCACAGGAGCTTGCCTGTGGCCCACAGCACAATGCAGCACAAGCCTCTCATCCCTCCCTCCAGCCCCTTGGATGCTCAGACTTAGGTCTGTGCAGTTGGAGCACACAATGGCAGCATCTCAAGCCCAGCCTCATGGTAGAATCCCAGACACAACCCAAGAGGTCCAAGGACACTCCCCAATAAGGCACAGGACAGGTAGAAACTGGATAGTGGAGAAAGACCAAACTCAGTTTGTGTTAGCATGATCAAACTGCTGCTAAGTATGTGCTGCAGCTTGGGCATGTCCACACACAATTGCAGAGAGAAATGAACTTAATGTACAGAGACAAGCACCACTGCAAAGTGGCAGGTCAGACTGCAGGCATCAGCCAGGAGCAGCCTGACTGCATGAGGTCCCCCCTTGGCAGCAGGACCATGTCAATGAGCAGCCTGCAGATCCACTCTGTAAGATCCAGAAAGGTAGCATCTACTGGCCTCAGTCTTAATGAAAGCAGGTCAAGCTCAGAGACCTCACCTCATGCTCCCCACAGGCTGCAAGCTGCTCATGGTTGGTTACTACAGCTCAGCTGACCCCTGATTAAACAAATCTTTAAGCACAATTAACTCACTCATCTCTGAGCCCTAAATTGCTATGGACAGGTCACAGAAATCCCTGTTACTGCCCAAATTAACACTACTGGGAAGATAAGCTGCACTGGTTCTAACACTTGATTTATGAAGAGGCAGACTACAACTTGACCAAAAGCAGCCCTGTTAATATTATTCAGAGTCTGAATGACTAAATAAGTAAGTCAATAAATAAAATGCATGACTCAGATCCCTTTTAGAGACAGCATGAAACCTACAAGCCTAAAACAATGAGCATTTCCAAATGTTACAGAGAGGAAGAAAAAAAAATAATACTCAGAACAGCAGGATACTGGGTTGATTTTTGTTCTTGACAGCTTTCTTTATTAAGGAAAGAACAATAAAAAACCCCAGTTCAGAAAGGAATGCATCATACATACATTCCTTGACCCTACATGAGCAAGCATCAAGCAGTATCTGTGGAGCAGAAAGGACACAGCCACATTGCATTTGTAATTTACTCTGCATTGCCAAGGTTAATGCAGCTTTCATATAGATACAGAATATATCACAATTATACACTGGATAATTATCACACAACCAACCAGGTTGGAAGAGACCTCAGAGATCAAGTCCAACCTATCACCCAACACCATCTAATCAACTAACCCATGGCACTGAGTGCCTCAGCCAGGCTCTTTTTAAACACTTCCAGGGATGGTGACTCCACCACCTCCCTGGGCAGCACATTCCATTGGCCAATCTCTCTTCCTGGGAAGAATTTCATCCTCACATCCAGCCCAAACCTCCCCTGGCACAGCTTGAGACTGTGTCCTCTCCTTCTGTCACTGTTGCCTGGGAGAAGAGCCCAACCCCCACCTGACTACAACCTCCCTTCAGGGAGTTGTAGACAGCAATGAGGTCTGCCCTGAGCCTCCTCTTCTCCAGGCTGAACACCCCCAGCTCCCTCAGCCTCTCCTCACAGGGCTGTGCTCCAGACCCCTCCCCAGCCTTGTTGCCCTTCTCTGGACACCTTCCAGTACCTCAACATCTCTCTTGAACTGAGGGGCCCAGAACTGGACACAGGACTCAAGGTGTGGCCTGAGCAGTGCTGAGCACAGGGCAGAATGACTTCCCTGCTCCTGCTGGCCACACTATTGCTGATCCAGGCCAGGATGCCATTGGCCTTCTTGGCCACCTGGGCACACTGCTGGCTCATGTTCAGCTGCTGCCAACCAGCACCCCCAGGTCCCTCTCTGCCTGGCTGCTCTCCAGTCACTCTGCCCCAGTCTGTAGCACTGCATGGGGTGGTTGTGCCCAGAGTGTAGAACAAAGACTTGTTCAATCTCATGCCCTTGGACTCTGCCCATCTATCCAGCCTGGCAAGGTCCCTCTGCAGGGCCCTCCTGCCCTCTTAACAGATCAACTCTTGCTCCCCACTTGCTGTCATCTGCAATTTACTGATGATGGTCTCAATCCCCTCATCCAGATCATCAATAAAGATATTGAACAGCATGGGGCCCAGCACTGACCCCTAGATGATGCAATTGATACAAGACTGCAAAATTACAGGCAACTGTATTTGTGGCTCAGAACCTACAGGTGTGGACTCCACAGCCTACTGAGTTCTCACCCAGGGTAACCTGATAACTCTTTGATGATGCCTTGTAGCACAGGAAACAGCAGTCAGGAAAGAGAGACAGTTTTGAAGCAGTACTGCACAATTTGTTAGATTAACAGTAGATTTAAATTAAAAAACCCCTTCAATCTTTATGTAGTAAATTTTCTGCTGCAGATTTCTTAGTGCTTTGAGTTGAAAATCAACATATTCCTACCTGCAGATGAATAGAAGCAACCTTAGCAAAGCCAGTGCTGTAACTTTTGCTTTCAAAGTCTCTCTCCCATACCACATCCTCTGTACTGTGCATGAATGTTAAGGACTGGGATGTTTGTTGGCCATTCCCCAGTAAAGCAGCACATCACATGTGCATCTCCTCTGAGTCCTGGACATGTGGTGGAGCCACCTCAGCCAGGCTTTTTATCAGCATCCCCTGAGGTACCACACCTCAGCTAAATAAGCACCATTGATGATGGTAACTGGGCCACCACTCACTTCACTGAATCTGAGAGATGCTGCAAAGGCTTTGGGAAGCTTTTAAACATCACCCTGCTTTTAAGGCAGGAAAATACAGCTAAAGCTACTCAGAGTTCTACATTTATTATGGATCACATGGGCATCCATCTCCTCAATCCTGCATGATGTCCAACCAGCAAGAAGTGTTTGATTGAGAAACTGATTGCTTCAAGCCTACTATTTCAGATTACAAACATTGCAAATGGATTCCCTAAACATGTAGTATTAGTTGGATTAACAAATTCCACCCTTCAACATCAGTGCAGCATGCATAGGACAAGCAGGCATTCCTCTGTTGCAAACAACCCTATCTGCCTTGCTCACATCTGCCTGCCACCTTACTCCCAGAGAGCACATTGAGGGATGAAGCTCATGGCCTGGGTAGTGTTAAGTGTTTGTAAATAGCATGCACAGAATGCACAGCAGAAATGATGCAGTACTGGGACCAGGCTTGTTTAACAGCTCCATCAGCAGCATGGGCAGTGGCATTGAGGCTCCCTCAGCAAGGTCACCAATGACACCAAGCTGTGTGGTGCTGCTGAAAGCTGGAGGGAAGGGATCCATCCAGAGGGACCTGGACAGGCTGCAGAGCTGAGCCCATGACAGCCTCATGAGGTTCAACAAGACCAAGTGCAAGGTCCTGCAGCTGGGTCAGGGCAATCCCAAGCACTGATATAGGCTGGGCAGGGACTGGCTGGAGAGCAGCCCTGAGGAGAGGGACTTGGGGGTGCTGGGGGATGAGAAGCTCAACAGGAGCCAGCAGTGAGCACTTGCAGCCCAGAGAGCCAAGCAGAGCCTGGGCTGCAGCAAGAGAAGTGTGGCCAGCAGGGCCAGGGAGGGGATTCTCCCCCTCTGCTCAGCTCTGCTGAGACCACCCCTGGAGCTCTGGGTCCAGCTCTGGAGCCTCTGTTACAGGAAGGATCTGGAGGTGCTGGAAGGTGTCCAGAGAAGGGCCATGAGGATGAGCAGAGGGCTGGAGCTGCTCTGCTATGGAGATAGACTGAGAGAGTTGGGGCTGTTCAGTCTGGAGAGGAGAAGACTCCCAGGAGACCTTCTTGTGGCCTTCCAGTATCTGAAAGGGGCTACAAGAAAGCTGGGGAGGGACTTTTGAGGGTGTCAGGGAGTGATAGGACTGGGGGGAATGGAACAAAACTACAAGTGGGTAGATTCAGATTGGATGTTAGGAAGAAATTCTTCCCCAGGAGGGTGGTGAGACACTGGCACAGGTTGCCCAGGGAGGTGGTGGAAGCCTCATCCCTGGAGGTTTTTGCAGCCAGGCTGGATGTGGCTGTGAGCAACCTGCTGTAGTGTGAGGTGTCCCTGGGCATGGCAGGGGGGTTGGAACTGGATGATCCTTGAGATCCATTCCAACTTTGACAATTCTGTGACAATTGTAATTATAAATACAACTTCTGCAGGCAGTTGTAGCCCTCATGTAAGCCCTCACAGCACAGGAAGATGACAGATCAAGAAGAATTCTCCCCAAACTCTCACAATGGTTCTCAATCTGAATTTGTTTACACAGCTGTTGGATTAGTGGCTTTACACTACGGGATAAAAACAGCATCAGAGTATCAAGCCATGGCCTTTTTTTTTTTTTTCCTATGTGTCCCAGCAGGCCAATGCTGGCATCTGGTACACAGCTACTGCAGACCTTAACAGTGTGATTTTGTTATTCTGAAGTAAAGTTGCAATGGAATTATCTCTTCACAAAGAAAGAGGATGACATAAATAGTCCCTTAGCTTTAACATCTCCTGATGGCATTCCCCACTTCCAAAAAAAAAAAAAAAAAAAAAAAGGTCCTCAGGGCTTGCACCCTTTAAAAAAGTAGCAAGCTTTACATGCCTTTTCTCCCTCCCACTGTGCCCAAAAAATGGTAGCATGGAAGAAGAAATATATTAAGGGAAAAGAAGTTGCAGCTGTGCACACCAGGTGAAACACCAGGATGAGGACACAGACCCAATGGGCTGTTCAGGAACTACCTGATCAGAGAGCAAACAAAGTATTCTGGCAGCTCCTTCCTCCTGTAAGTTCTCAACAACTGTCAAAAGTGCCAGGAAAAGGACACAAACAAGCCTCACCTAATCAAAGTTACTTCAAGATTATTGAAATAGGTGATTTATCAAGACCCTGAAGCATTTCTCACACAAGTGACAACATTCCCATTGGATTTCAAAGGCCAAGCTTAGCCTACTCAATTCACACCAGTTTAGGTGCACAATTCTCCTGTTGCATTACCATTATCATTTAGCATGGGGGTGTTCAAATATTGCAGCAATCTAGCTAGCCAAAAAGCTTCTTGCTCCCACAAAAGAGAACCAGGACAGACTGAACCCATTGCTGGCTGATTCCTCTACCACACTCTAGAATATGTACATAAAAATGAACACCTCATTACCTGAAGGAGGTTGTGGAGAGGCTGGTGCTGGTCTGTTCTTACAGGTAATCAGGGATAGAACAAGAGGGAACAGCCTCAAGCTGTGACTGGGCAGGTTCAGACTGGACAGCAGGAAGAATGTTTTCCCATCAAGAGTGGTCAGGGATTGGAATGTGCTGCCCAGGGAGGTGGTGGAGTCCCCAAGACTGGATGTGTTTGAAGGTGGTTTGGATGTGGTGCTTGGGGATCTGGTTTAGGGGTGACCCCTGTAGAATAGGGTTCTGGGTTGGACTTGGTGATCCTGAGAGTCTTTTCTAACCTGAGTGTTTCTGTGATTCCATGATATTCTTAGAATTTTTTGCCCTGTAACACAGAGCTGCTGGCAGCTGTGCATCCTTGCATTATTTATCAAGTTTCCTTGATTTCGTTCTGGCACGAGTGACTGAACAGCTTAATCTCCTTCAGAAAGCAGAGAGGCTACTTCTACTGCAAGTAGCAGAGCAGGAGAAGGAATCACTTCAGTTTTGCCCCTGTGCTTTAGATTTTCCATTAGTACCCAAGTGGCCAGAGAAGCTGAAATTACTTGGTACCATGAAGCAGAAAAGTCATTAGCCTAAAACAGATGGAAGAAACATTTGTAAAGGTAGAGTTTGTTTCTGACTATGCTCAGGAATGAAAAGCATCTACAGAACTCAAGCATGAATGAATGGAGAGGATCCTGGCACAGCAAATTCACAGAGGACATTCCCAGAAATACTTCTCTTTCAGAACTTTAATCCTAGATTGTGTTTTTTCCTTAAGGAAAACAGGTAACAGAATATTTTGAGGTCTCAGAAACAGATGATAACCCAGCACCCTTTTTCATGTACAGCATTACCTTGTATCAGAGTGGAACAGCAAACCAAAGGTTAACTAAAAGCTACTCTTTAATAACTCAGCCTGATAAAATCCAACCAGCCCCTGATGCCACAGCACACAGCATCATAGGTGTCAGAAGGAAAATAGGCACTACCAGGTTCAAAAAGGAAGGGTGAGATAGGAGCATGCCAAATCACATCAGCTAGATCTGTGTGCTGCAAACAAGCAGTGCATCTCCTCCAGGTCTCCACATATCTATCGAGCTAGTCAGACCTAGAACTATTCAGAGGTCAACAGAGATGCTGAAGAAGAGACATATGAAATCAGTGCTGGTAATTCAAAAGGTAACTTCCCTTTCTCACTACTCACAGAATTATCTGGTTCTTTCCTTAAATTGTCAGAACACAGCAAATTTGATGCATGAACAATGATGTTGCATCTCTCACCTTACAGCCTCCTTTGCCAGGCTTCAAAATTCCTTCCTCAAATGATCAGACAGGAAAAAGTTACTGACTACAGCTAACCTGAAGGCACAATGCTCAGGTTTCAACATTCCTTGTTTGGGATCTGTCAGTTTCAAGATCCATTCACTCTATTAAATAAATAAAATCTATTAAATAAATAAGTAAACAAGCCAATAAATAAGAGAAGGATCAGAGGGCTGGAGAACCTCACCTGTGGAGTCAGAGAGTTGGGGCAATTCAGCCTGGAGAAGAGAAGGCTCCAAGGAGACCTTCTTGTGGCCTTCCAGGATCTGAAGGGGCTACAAGAAAGCTGGGGAGGGACTTTTTAGGATATCAGGTAGTGACAGGACTGTGGGGAATGGAATGAAGCTGGAAGTGGGGAGATTCAGACTGGTCATGAGGAAGAAGTTCTTCCTCATGAGGGTGGTGAGACACTGGCACAGGTTGCCCAGGAAGGTGGTGGAAGCCTCATCCCTGGAGGTTTTTGCAGCCAGGCTGGATGTGGCTGTGAGCAACCTGCTGTAGTGTGAGGTGTCCTTGGCCATGGCAGGGGGGTTGGAACTGGATGATCCTTGAGGTCCCTTCCAACCCTAACAATTCTGTGACTCTATGACCTACCATCCTTCACTTCTGAAGGGCAGAAATTGTTTTTCACTGATATTAAGGGGATTATCTGAAAACCAAATCAGTCTTTAATGGGTTTAGAGAGAAAATATGAAATGCTGGGAATTCATCCAGGTAACTAGAACAGTGTATACTTTGAGTAAGTGCTGTAATCACCTGCTTGGTACTTGGAAATACAATCAAACAACATTTACATAATAAAACTGTTTGCATGTCTTCAGAGGCTCACAGGATGTTAGGGGTTGGAAGAGACCTCCAGAGATCATTGAGTCCAACCCCCTGCCAGAGCAGGACCACAGAATCCAGCATAAGTCACACAGGAACACATCCAGACAGGGTTGGCAAGTCTCCATAGAAGGAGACTCCACAACCTCTCTGGGCAGCCTGTTCCAGTGCTCTGGGACCCTCACAGTGAAGAAGTTCCTCCTCATGTTGAGGTGGAACCTCCTGTGCTGGAGTTTACATCCACTACTCCTTGTCCTATCCCAGGGGGCAATTGAGCAAAGCCTGTCCCCTCTCTCTTGATCCCAGCCCTTAGATATTTATAAACATTGCTTAAATCCCCTTTCTGTCTTCTCCAGACTGCACACCCCCAGGGCTCTCAGCCTCTCCTCACCAGGCAGTGCTCCAGTCCCTTCATCACCTTTGTAGCCCTCCATTGGACTCTCTCCAGTACATCCCTGTCCCTCTTATGTCTTGATGGAAGTGTGCCATTATCTCCTCCTGACTTTTACACAACAGCCAGTGTCCATATCAGGTCCAGTACAATGAGCTCTGCACCTATTCTTGCTTCAACAGTTTTGACATTTTTGCTAAATCCATCTCCGTGTGCGGACTGGTGAAAAGAATCCTTGAGGGTAGTTAACAGCATTTGGAGAGGCCAGAATTATTAAGATTTTCCACAAAGAGCTAATGCAGAACTGATCACTCTGGAGGGTTTGAAATCAGGAGAAACTAGCCTCTCAGCTCTACAAAGCACTTCTAGTGGAAGCTAAAGGATCAGCCTGACGTGTCTTTCCCAAACGACATCTGTCATAACAAGTCTAAAAAAGCAAGCAGCCCACTGAACAAGAACTGGCACTTTGGGAAATGGCTTAAATAGCACTCAGCTCTCAACTACCACTCTTATGCTTATTACATATATGAACAGACTCAAATCAAAGGTGCATTTCTTGCCACCTTCATCTTTGACTTAAAGAGTTAAAAAAAAAAAAAAAACTTTTAAAAAGGTGTATTGAGAATTTCTTTGGCCCAGCAGAGATTTGTGGATATCAATGCTACAGGCAGTAAAGACAGCAGCACAGGGCCAGCAGTGCTCTGTCAGTCCTGAGTGACAAAGAGAAATGGGAGGAAGGGAACCCAGAGGGGCACTGTCTCTATGGAAGTCTTGTTTGTCCATCACAGAATCCCATAGAATGGTCTGGGTTGGAAGGGACCGCCAAAGCTCATCCAGTCCAAACCCTCCTGCAGTCAGCAGGGACATCCCCAACTAGATCAGGTTGCCCACAGCCCTGTCCAGTCTCACCTTCAGTATCTCCAGGGATGGGGCCTCAACTACCTCCTGGGCAACCTGTCCCAGTGCTCCACTACCTTCATGGTGCAGAACTTGTTCCTAACATCCAATCTCAATCTGCTCTGCTCTAGTTTGAAGCCATTGCCCCTCACGCTGTCACTGCAGGCCTTTGTGAACAGTCTTTCTCTACCCTTTCTGTAGACCCCCTTCAGGTACTGGAGCCTGCAAATTTAGCTCCTACTTAGGGATTTTACATTCTTCTTCTGATTGCAGTTTCAATATCATCTATATTTTGTAGAACATCTGACTGCTGGTCTGCTTAATGCTCCTTATGCAAATACATCTACTCACTCAGGGCACTACTTTACCTCTGCCTAGAGGTATGACTTAGAAGACCTTCCACATATTTTGTTAAGCTGCAGTTGTTTTGACCTCACACATAAAAACATTTGGGTCCTTGAAATTCTCTAGCAGAAGAACTCAAACTACAGCCTTTGCAGATAAGAAACACTCTTTAGAGAGATCCTAGAGAAAACAGAAAAGCAATGTTGTAATGTAACCTGCTTCCTTTCATGAAACCTGCATAAAAGCTGGGAAAACAACTAGAAAAAGGGAAGGGAGAAAACTCTTCTCATCCCACAGAACAGCTACTAGATTCCTCTACAGGCTTCCTGCAATTGCTGTCATATTTATGAATCACAGAATGGTTTGGGCTGGAAGGGACCTTAGAGGTTATCTAGATTCAACCCCCCTGCCATGGGCAAAGACACATTCCATAAGAATCTCCATCCAGCCTGGACACTTCAAGGAGGAGCTGTCCACAGTTTTTTCTGGGCAGCTCTGAAGTTGCAGGGACTTCAAGCAGCTCTGTCTGTTAGCAGACTGCTGAAGTGAGTAACACAATTTGCCTTCATATTAGCTCCTACAAGACCTAGGAGACACTGTGGAACAGAATGGTTCAGTTGAAAGGAAAGATCATCTAGTCCAACTGCCTGACCACTTCAGGGCTGATCAAATACCTGGTTAATACTTTGTAAGTACTTGCCCAAAGCTGTAGGTTTACAAGCCCAGTGGGTCTCAGGTGCAGAGTACAACACTCCCTTCAGTCCCAGTCTCCCAGTTCCCCATACTAGAGCACCTGCAGGTCAAGCATTACAGTAAACAGTCTCTGCTCTACCCCCAAGACCTCATTTCCCAGATCAGACTCCTGAGGATCTATGACCTGACAGCCAGTTGCATTTTTCCTTGGATGACACGGAGGGAGAGAGGATGGAGAAGCAGATGGACTCAGGAATGGAAGCATGGCAGCAATGCTGCACTAGGGCTGCAGGAATACACTAGCAGGAAGTAGCATTTTAAAGCATTTAAGGAACCTGAAAGTTTCCAGGATTAACATAGTGATCACAGGCACTTCCCTGTCAGAGGGCCCAGCTCATCATTTACTTCTCAGCAGAGGAATGTTGTGGCCTTGTGAGCATGGCCAGCTCTACCACATGGCTTGACACTCACATCTGCTCCTGTAGATCTGGCTGAGCTGCTGAGTAACAGCCTCACAGCAGCAAGATGCCCATTGCTGATGAGAATCTCATCAAGACAGACCCAGCTACAAACACTTGACTTGTACATTTTTAATAGCAGGGATGGAAAGTGGAAAGCCACTGGAAAAAGTCATGTATTCTCTCATCAACTTCCAGTAAAACTCAATGCCATGCAGCAACTGACTGAGTCACATTAAAAGAACCTGGGTTACCTTGCAGCATGCTATGGCTCTAATCCAACATGTCCCATCCCTCAAGAAAACAAAACCAGTCACCCTGAACACTAAGGTAAGGACTCTGCTGCTCTATCTCAAAACTCCAGGAACAGCATTAAGCCCACACAAACTAGAAGAAAGAAAAATTTTAAAAGGTATCTTTAAAACAAACAAACAAAACCCTCTCACGAATTAGAGTATTCAATAAACTATATTCCATGACAGTCATGATTTGGAGGCAAAAATAGTACAACTTCATTCATGGAAATCCATTTCCTTCACTGTGGTCTATGCTTACATCTTTACAGGCAGAAATATGGCTTTGTTACATGATTCATTTGTATAATTCATTTACAGAAAAAAAACCACACAAAATTACACTTAACATCTATGCTTAAACTGTCATAGACAAGAAAAAAAATTAAACAGAGGTGAATCCAATTAAACTCTGAAACCTTGAGAAGAAATTTCAACTACTACAAAATGCACACAATTTGCCTTGGTGAAGAAATATTACCTTATTACCTATCTGCCCATAGCCTGCACAACTATCCCGTGTGAACACCACTAAGTCCAGGAGGAGTGCCCAAGAAGAACCAGAAGAGAATTCTGTCTGAAATCTGAAAAATGTTGCCTCTATTTGATAATGTTAATGATTAGACTTCATGCTGTTGAAGTCATCAGATTCTCAGGGGCTGAATTCTCCATTTACTAAAATAAAATTAATATACAAGTGTAACACAGGCACCTCCAATGTCAATTTTCCATGCCCTGACCTCCCAGTGCATGTCATTTTCCCCAGAGACTGGTGACTGGGAGAGGAAGCAGAGTTAAATATCATCAAATTCTATTATTAGCTTTTTAGAAAGGCTAATTACAAGACTGCTAACCCAAAGTGTCATGGTGATTTCTCTGATGTAATCATACAGCAGGAAATGAAGGGAAACTACCAATCCATTTCACTGGAAAAGAGATGTTACAACTTCCTGAGCCACACAAAAGAAATAGAATTAAAAGCCTAACAAAAACCACATGCAAACAAGCAGAAAAACACCAGCAACAGAAAAACCCTGTTAAGATCTCAACAGCATTTGGAGGTTCAAAAAAACCACACAAACAGGTACACAAAACAGTCAATGAATTGATGTTAAAACCAGAAGGAAAACAAACCCAAAAGGCTACATAATATACCCTGTCAAAAGATGCAGCTCAGTCCCTAGAGAAAAAGAACAAAGTCTCAAATATTAAGGCTGAGCCTGGCCATGAGGGTTTATGCTGGATACCATCTGAGACCTCATGGCACTACCAATACAGAAGGGAATCATGTTTGGGAGCACCATAACATCACCCTGATGAAGCTTTCTCTCCTCATGTTTTGTTCTTATTTTCCTGAAAATTAATTCACCTGTGAAACTGATAATCGTTGTCTTATGAGAACATTCATTATTGGGGTTTTAAAAATTATTCTAATGCTTACAGCTCTCCAAAACGAACTCTTCTAAAGAGCTTCTGTATGTGTAAGTGTGCATGCACCTAGCAAGAGCACAGTTAAATAATCCCCTCTCACTCCCTCTGTCTTTGCTGCACATTATGGTCATAGGTTATTAAATTATGCTAATGCCCTTGTTATCTGAGAACACAAATAGTACATTCAACAGCTTGAAGGGAAGACATCGCTGCTTTTCCCTCTTAGATATTTCCCCCCACAAAACCCAAAGATGAATCAATGGAATAGATCTCCTCTGTGTAAACTGGACTGACAGAAGATCACATCCAATTAGAGGCACACAGGTTTAGTGTGCACACACATCAGTAACGCTGACATATGGAGACAACCAAATCAAGCAGGACTGCCTCCCTGTTCCTTGCACATCACTTTGCTTTCAAAAAAACCCACACCAACCACAAAAAAAGAAAAAAAAAAGATAAAAAAAGAAACGACAGAGGGGTTTTCTTATTCTTCTATCTGCAGCCGACACACGTTTCAAATCGTGGAAGATTATTTTTACCGAAAAGAGCCGAAGGGGGCTGGCAGCACAGGCACCGCCAGTTACATAAAGCGGAGCTAAAAATACTCTTCGGAGGCGCGAGGTGGGCAGCGGCTGCGGCCGGGGCCGGTCTCGGCTGCGCTGCCCACCGAGGCCCGAGCAGCCGAGATACAGCCCCGCAGCGCCGG
>VXBD01004015.1:100328-143698 GCA_013399975.1 Indicator maculatus
CGGGAAGCACCGGCCGCTCGGCACTGCGCGACGGCGGCTCCCGTACCGCCAGCAACCACAGCGTGGACGAGCCCGGGCAGGCAAACGGATCGCCGCTATTTGCCGCGGCGGTAGAGGCCTCCGAGTAGAGGATACGCACTCTTTTGGACAGCTATTGGAGCAAGTCAGGTTTAACGCTTTCCTGTAACAGCTATAAGGAAAATTAGTAGCTGGGCATGAAGCAATCCTCACCCAAGTAACATCCCAGAGTAAGAGTAGAGTCTGCTCCGGCACAAAGAGAAATCGTGTAGGTATGAACACAGAGAATGCTACCTGAGAATGCATACAGAGCACATGCATATGCTCTTAAAAATTGTGCCCAATGTCCTACACATGCACCTGTCTGCCGGCTCCAGGCTGCATTCCCAAAGCCCAGAATGATGAAGAGGTTCCTGAAGGTACTCCACAGCCTGACCCACAATGTTAAATGGCCAGGAAACAGTCTGTAAAGGAAGGGACACCTTCGTCTTAGAGATCCTCTTGGCTTACTTGGTAAAGACCGTTGGATATAACGAACAAGATGTGATCACCCTGGTTCATAAGGTGTGATCATGCTTCTAGTGGTGTGCTTCAGCTTTGACTGTTCACTTTCCTCCCCTTTCTGGAGAATTTTGTTCACATTCAGTGGTGTTAGTCTGCGTTTATTTATTTTTAATCAGCCCTTATAGAACACACTCTTCATGCCTGGATTCCACATCCAGTCTATTTTTATGTGTTCTTAACATACTCCCCAGAAGAATCTAAATCAAGTCATTCACATTGCTGTCACCAGACTTCGCTGGATAGCTCCCTGCCGCCGTGATAAAACCGTAGTGAGACATGAGACATCTTGTGGTGATTTCTGCCCAGCACAATTTATTTTCCCCATTTCTTTAGTGCAATCCGATATCCACCACACACAAAAATCTTCATTTCAGCCTGCAGATTGCACACAAATACCCCCATTGTTAGGATAATAAGACCAAAGACAACAGCAGGACTGTGAAGAGCACTAGACTCGGCTCTTCAGTTCTATTCGCAGGGATGCCCCAGAGAAACACTGGCAGCATATTTCCTTCCAAGATTGGCATTGAGGGAAATTAACCTGTTTCCACCCAATAAAACACCCCAGCATTTTGCTATTACAAGCCAACTTTTTTTTATTGGTATGCAGTGGAGCTACTGCATATAGGAGGACATAAAAAGTAATGTTTTTACAAAACTTCTTTGAAGCTACTGTCAAAACCTCTGAAGGATTTTGGATCATAGTTCACATAGACTGACCACACAGGTTTCATCAGATCAGGTTACTCAGTCCAGACAACTCTCAGGTACCTCGAAGGATGGTGATGTTTTCACAACCATTCTAAACAACCTGTGCCAGTGTCCAACCCCTGATGTGTAAATATTTTGTCCTTAGGTTAAGATAGAATTTTCTGTGTTCCATGCTGGGCCTGCTGCCTCTCCTCCTGTCACTAGAAACCTGGAGAGAAGAATGTGACCCTAATCTCTATGGGATTATCTCATTAAGGCTCAAGAAAATTAATAACCTTTCCAGTGGTACAGGAATACATCTTTCTGTCCTAAGCACTCAGTCTTTCCTGCTCATGCACCAATGCTAGCAAGTATACATTGGCTGCCATTGGCCCAGAACACCCCATTTTTACTTCAGAAGGCTGTTGGTGAAATTGCCAGTTCAAACTTAGGTGCCAGACTGTTTTCAGAGCTATCTTTCTTAGGAATAGTGTCACTTATCTCAGAGCAGGAGTGCACAATAGTCCTCAGGGATTTATCTTGTTCTTTTCATTTGCCACCTGATTTTAAGTGAAATATGAGGACACAAGGAAAAGTTTTCTCACTGTGAGGGGAACACAACACTGGAACAGGCTGCCCAGGGAGGTTGTGGAGTCTCCCTCTCAGGAGATATTCAAAACCCACCTGGATGCATTCCTGGTGTAGGTGATCCTGCTCTGGCAGGGGTTTGGATTGGATGATCTTTCGAGGTCCCTTCCAATCCTTGACATTGATTCTGTGATTCTGTGATACCAGCTCAAGAGATACAATGTAGAGCATGGCAGGCAAAAAGAAACCTTAGCTGTGCTGTTTTGCAATACTTTGAAATCACAACTTCATTACAGGGAGATATTTCCAATTCCAAACCAAATTCAGTAACTTATCATGTTTGCATTACCATTTCTCTTTTTCTAGTTACAAAACATTACTATAACAAAGGGCAGTGAAAAAACCAAACCCAACCCAAAAAGTCCTTCTCAATTGGAAGAAAGTAAGAAACTGATATCAAATCATTCCACTGTTTTTACCTTTCTGTTTACTTCTTTCATGGGTTCCCAGAGCAACCACAGCTGGAAACCCCATGGCTGTTTCTCTGTTATACCTCCACTCTATTGCACCAAACCAGCCCTTTCTGAGGGGAATATTGCATCTCCCTAGACCAGCAGGGCTAGGGCGGTTCTTCTTCCCCTCTGCTCTGCCCTGATGAGACCACACCTGCCATACTGTGTCCAGTTTGAGGCCTCCCAGTTCAAGAGAAACAGCGATCTGCTGGAGAGAGTCCAAGGGAGAGCCAAGAGGGTGATGAGGGGACTTGAGCATCTCCCCTGTGAAGAGAGACTGAGAGCCCTGGGGCTGTTTAGTCTGGAGGAGAGAAGGCTGAGAGGGATCTGATCAATGTCTATCAATAGCTGAGGGGTGGGGGTCAAGTGGAGGGGGCCAGGCTCTTTTGGGTGGTGTGCAGTAATATGACAAGGAGCAATGGGTACAAGCTTGAACAGAGAAGAATTCAGCTCAACATGAGGAGAATCTTCTTCACAGTGAGGGTGACAGAGCCCTGGAGCAGGCTGCTCAGAGAGATTGTGGAGTCTCCTTCTCTGGAGACTTTCCAAACCCACCTGGATGCATTCCTGTGCATCACTCCCCTGGGTGATCCTGCTCTAGCAGGGGGGTTGGACTGGATGATCTCTGGAGGTCCCTTCCAACCTCTAATGTACTGTGAGACTGTGATACTGTTATCTGCATTGATAGTACAGCAGCAAGGAAGAGGAAGAATGAACTGAAACCTTTAGAGACCTCTTGGCTTTATCCAGGGAGCAAATGAGGAAAAGGCCCCTAACGTGTCAAACAGCAGGAGAGAGATGTACTTGCACACACACTTCTCACGATTATTGTATCATACTTAGCTATTTGATTCAAGCTTTACTCTGCCAATACACAATGGTCTCCTCCTCTGTATTTAATAACAGATATTGTTAAGAGATAACTAAAAGAAGGGAGATTTTAATTGTTCAATTATATTGTCTAATGATATGAAGTGATTCAAGTCCTAAAGCCCTGGGCATTTACTGCTAAAAATTTATGCTTCTCTAAGACCATCACAATGCCATAGAAAAGTAATTTTTGGGCAGTTGGAGCACAGCACAGAATCAGGAACAGAGGGTTGCCCAGAACACTTGCAGTATGATTCAGTCAAGCTAGGCACCAGATCTAATCTTTTCATATGGTCTTATTATGTAGTTCACAGAGAGACACTCCAGCAGGTGACTAAGCTCTACTACATTAGAGCAGGATGAATCATCCTCTGCAAATATCATTCATTCCATCCTCAGAAATACCACCACCCTCTGATGATGCCACAATAGTGAAACAAGCTTTGATGACTAGTTTAGGCTAGCACCCTTCTTTCAAAGGGCTCTAGTAAGATGTGATCAGTTTTACTCTTAACATTCCCTTGCACATAGCTAACCTATCACCAAAACAGGAATTGTACTTTTCCAAAGTCGTGCAAAGGGCAAAAGGTCAAATTAATAACAGCACAAGCATCAGTATTGCATTCCTATTGCAGGACTGTGGAGAGCTAGACCCTGTTTCAGTAGAAGACGTTTTGCTCAAGTAATCTTGGGCACTTCATGCAAGAAGATGAGAGAGTGAGCAGATGGAGATGAAACAAACGAGGAGGAGGACAAGGCAACAATGAAATGATTGAGTTTGATATAATGAGTAGACTCACAGCGCGTTAGTTGCCTAGTCGGTGTTTATATCAATGAGATAATTAATCTTCTCAAACTGCTCTCTGTCTTCACACTAAGAAGTGTTATTGGATGCAAGCTTTTCATAAATTGCAAGAGTCATTTGGGATGCCAAAAGGCCACCACATACCGAAGGCCTGCACATCTTGAGAACTAAAGCCTGAACTAGCATACCTACCACTATAATGATATGGAACACTCTTTTGTCAGTGGGAAAGGAAATTAAACATGGATATTTGAAAGCTCAAATCATGACTGTTTGAAATTAAACATTGATATTTGAAAGCTCAAATGATTATTTGAAATTAGATATTGATATTTGAAAGCTCAAATCATGACTGTTTGAAATTAAACATTGCTATTTGAAAGCTCAAATGATTATTTGAAAATAAACACTGATATTTGAAAGCTCAAATCATGATCATTTGAAATTAAACACTGATATTTGAAAACACTAATCACGACTATTTGAAATTAAACATTGATATTTGAAAGCTGAAATCATGATTGCTTGACCTGAGATAACCTTATGACAAAACCTACCACTTAGACCATTACTACCACAACTATGAAGTTATCTTCCTTGGCAGACATATTCTCAGTTACTGCAACATTACACAAACTGACTGCAAACTTGGCAATCTTTGGTATAATTCTGTCAATAAAAACCAGCAGAGTAACCTTAGGATTTTGAAATAAACTTCTTCACCTCCTTCACCCAGAATATCATAATTGTTATAATTTATAGATAGACAGATAGATAGATAGATAGGTAGGTAGATAGATAGATAAATAGATAGATAGACAAACAGATAGATTGATAGATATGTAGATAGATAGGTAGATAGACAGACAGACAGCCTCCCTGGGCTGCCCAGGGAGGTGGTGGAGTCGCCACCCCTGGAGATGTTCAAGAGAAGCCTGGATGAGGCACTTAGTGCCATGGTCTGGTTGATTGGATAGGGCTGGGGGATAGGTTGGACTGGATGAGCTTGGAGGTCTCTCCCAACCGGCTTGATTCTATGATTCTGATATGTAGAGAGATAGAGAGATAGAAGTAGATAGATAGATAGATAGATAGATAGATAGATAGATAGATAGATAGATAGATAGATAGATAGCGAGAGAGAGAGAGATACAAGGAGAGAGAGAGAGATAGACAGACAGACATAGATATAGACAGACAGACTCCCAACAAGGTGCTACATAAAACCAGTTACAGGACTGATCCTTTAAGAAATGATTCAAGATGTTCCCCCAGTGCCTTGGTCATCAGTTCTCATCATGATTACCTTCCAGGTATATTGTCAAGCATTAGCAGGAGACTCAGGAGGGCAGCAAGTAAGTAGGGAAACAGTTGAAAAGTCACTTCTGAGAGACACAGCAACAGCCTTTGCTGGCTTGAGAAGTGAATCTGAACTGAGAGGAGCATCTGGCCAGGCAAAGCACCAGAGTTGTGTAAAACAATAAATAAATAAACCAGGTTTTCAAGATTCTTTGTTGTGACTTCCAATCCTTGGTACTATGAATTATTATTATCTTTCTTGGCAGATACATTTTCAGCAACTGCAACATTACACAAACTGACTGTAAGCCTGGCAATCTTTGGTATAATTGTTTCAATGCATAAAACATGAGAGTGACCTTAGGGTTTTGAAATAAACTTCCTCGCCTCCTTCACCCAGAATATGGTAATTGTTACAATTTCTTTTGATGAAACAAAACCCCTCTCTGAGGTAATCAGTGCTACCTTGGAAGATTTATGCAGCAAATTGCTGAACAGTAGCTGACATAAGCAGAGCACTACCCTGTTGGAGGTGCAGTAGTCAAATGGAAAGAAAAATCATCACACAGGTCTGGCCTGTGCAGTACATTGTATGGATCTGCACAGCTGGTTTAGTTCAGGCCTTTCTACAGGGCTGTGTTTAAACAAAATGTTTGCCCACTCCTCAAAATTCTACATCAACAGTATAAAACTTTCATTAAACTGGAAATACTGAAGTCTGCAGGAGGGAATAACCAGCCCACCCAGCCACCTTTCTGTGGTTCCTTATGCTCTCTCCCACAGCTTAGCCACATGCAGGAACTGGACAGACACTGCTGACACTGGCACAGGTTGCCCAGGGAGGTGGTGGAAGCCTCATCCCTGGAGGTTTTTGCAGCCAGGCTGAATGTGGCTGTGAGCAACCTGCTGTAGTGTGAGGTGTCCCTGCCCATGGCAGGGGGGTTGGAACTGGATGATCCTTGAGGTCCTTTCCAACCCTAACAATTCTATGACTCTAGCAGTTCTAATTACTTATACACATAAGGTACACATGCTGTGTAAAGATATGTGAGCAGCAGCTGAAGTTACCAAAGAGATGGAGCTAAAGTTGTTTTAACTGAAGGAGACTTTGCTCATTTGCAGGAAAACCTGTGTAAGAAGTCATGCCCTGTCTGTCTGGGAGGCTACAGTTTCATAGCCTGGTACCTACCTGAATGAATCCATCTTTTCACTCTTAAATTCCTCCCTTAGAAGTGTGACTGATCTTTAGCTCTGCACACTTGACATCATTATATTTTGCTAATTCCATGACTGGGAAATAAAATATTCTGATACTGAGGAGGTGAAGGTTAAAACTCTCCAAAAGTGTGTAAAAGTATTTAGCTGTCACTTTGGCATGGGACTCTGCATGGAACTGTGAGGTCTTCCTTCCAGGACTGAGTATTCCTCAGTTCAGGGGCAGTTGCATGATAAAATTGCAGTGATCTCTTGCTGTAACCAAGCTCAGCCCTTACCAATCATATCATGAACAGGTATGGTATGGAATCATAGAATGGTCCAGGCCAGAAAGGACCTCATCCAGTCCAACCTCCCCACAGTCAGCAGGGACAGGGATGCCCAGGGCCTCATCCAGCCTCACCTTCAATATCTCCAGGGAAGCAACCTCAACCACCTCCCTGGGCAACCTCTTCCAGTGATCCACCACCCTCATAGTGAAGAACTTCTTCCTGATATACAGTCTAAATCTGCCCTCTAGTTTGAAGCCATTGCTTCTCATCCTGTAACTCCAGGACCTTGTAAACAGTCTCTCTCCACCCTTCAGGTACTGGCAAGCTGCTATTAGGTCTCCCTGGAGCCTCCTCCTCTCCAGGCTGAACACCCCCAGCTCCCTCAGCCTGTCCTCATAGCAGAGGTGCTCCAACCTCCTGATCATTCTCATGGCCCTCTTCTGGTCCTGCTCCATCAGGTCCATGTCCTTCCTATACTGAAATATCCAGACCTGTACATAGTACTGCAGGTGAGGTCTCACCAGAGCAGAGCAAAGTGGCAGAATCACCTCTCTGGACCTGCTGGCAACACATCTTTTGATGCAGCCCAGGATGCATACAAGTCACCAAAGATACTCTGAAGTCTTTACATAAGATTAGATTAACCACTTACTTCCTCTCAAAAGGGAAAGGCTAATGCCATAAATTATGCACCATAATCACTGCATACCTCCAGCTCTGGTTTGTGTTTAATGTATGCACCTCACCCTGGCAGGAGTCCAATACATCCTCTCTAACAGTTTCTGCTGGGTAAGCACACACAGAGTCATGCAGTGAACTACTACTACTGCTATGGTTTTACAGATTCTACCAGCATTTCTCATCAGCATTACACCTGACATCATGTTCCCAGGTTGGATAGTATTCATTACTTTATAAAGCTAAGATAGCAAATTCAGGATACCTTTAGCCAGTGGTGATATGGAGAAAAAGCACCAAAGAAAGGCCACAGAACTCACCAAGCAGAGTTACAGACAGTTCATTTCTATGTGGTAATTGTTCAAGAAAGCCAGAAACAGAGCTGGTGACTTCCTTCAGTTACTTTGAAGTTATTAATTTTTTAACCCCTTCTGGCTACAAGGCTAAACCCAGAGCAGGACAAAAAAGGCAACCTTTGTTTAAGGCATTAGTCACTACTACTACACTGAAGTTAGTAAGTGCGTTTCTCTGAATGGCTGGATTGCTACACAATCATTGCTACAGGAAGCTTCCATTTCCATCCATCACCAGATACTTTTCTCCTGTCAAGGTATCTGCAGCCTTGGAGAGTTTCAGAACTTCAGTGACAAGGCTCTGAGGAATCTGACACAAAATTGAAGCCCTCTCTGAACACATGGTGGGATTACAGGGCTGCCAGAAGTCCTCTCAAATCTGAATTTTTCCTGAATTCTGTGAATTACTTCTGATTTACTCCAACCCATATACTTTCAGTCTTTATTCTTCATTATTACAACCCGTTCTAATGATGATTCACTGCAATTATAGTAATTCATTTGATTATTGCAATTCACATCCAAAAATAAAATCATATTTCCTCTACATTAGCAAATTGGTACAAAGTGAAACTGCCCTTCCAAATTACCTACACTGGTAGCAACAAAGCTATCTCCTTGGCTTTGCTTTTTTAAAGGGACAGTCCTATCCAGAGAGAGAGAAAGAGAGAGAGAGAAAGAGAAAAAGGGAGATAAGTAGGTAGGTAGGTAGATAGATAGATAGATAGATAGACAGACAGACAGGCAGAAATAGATATGTAGATAGATTGACAGATATGTAGATAGATTGATATATAGATAAAGAGATAGACAGAGATTGATAGATATGTAGATAGATAAACATGGAGAGATAGATAGACATAGATTGATAGATGATATGGAGATAGATAAATATGGAGATAAAGAGACAGACATAGATAGATGGATTGATAGACATGCAGATAGATATATAGGCAGACATAGATAGGTTGATAGATATGTTGATAGAGAGATAGAGGGATAGATAGATAGATAGATAGATAGATAGATAGATAGATAGATAGATAGATAGATAGATAGATAGAGGGATAGAGGGATAGAGAAATAGAAAGATAGAGAAATAGAGAGATACAGACAGACATACATATATGTAGATAGATAGACAGACAAGCAGACTCCAACAAGGTGCTACATAAAACCAGTTACAGGACTGATCCTTTAAAAGATAATTTAAGATGTTCCCCCAGTGCCTTGGTCATCAGTTCTCATCATGATTACCTTCCAGGGTATATTGTCAAGCATTAGCAGGAGACTCAGGAGGGCAGCAAGTAGGGAAACAGTTGAAAAGTCACTTCTGAGAGACACAGCAACAGCCTTTGCTGGCTTGAGAAGTGAATCTGAACTGAGAGGAGCATCTGGCCAGGCAAAGCACCAGAGTGATATAAAACAATAAACAAATAAGGCAGGTCTGGAACATTCTTTGTGGTCACTTGTAGTCCTTGGTACCATGAATTATTAATAACCAAAGCTTTCAAGCTCTTTCTTAAACAAACTTACTTGAGATTGCTTCACATTTTCATATACTCTGTGCTTAACAAACTGTCAGGCTAAAGGGTATGAAACAGATTAGCTCAGGATATGAGTATCACTGAGATAACAGTGGCAAAGAGGTGGCCAGTGACCATGTGGGGAAATGGGACAAAAGAAGGAAAAGTGAGGAGAGAGATCTGTGCAAGGGCACAGGGACAATGTTGGCAGGAACATCAGAAGATGAAATTAGAGGTTTCTTGCAGGAAAACACAGCAAGTGGGGGATTCTGTAGTCTCCTGCCAGAGCAAAAGGATTGAAAGGCAGCAGCTCAGCAGCTCAGCAGCTCACACTGGCAGTGTGACAGCAGGATGGTATGAAGCAGGATGATATTGGGCATGCACAGGCAGCCTGGCCCTTCAAAGGCCTGGTGGGTGGGAGAGGGTAAGAGGGGCATGGCACTGGGACAGAATAAAGGACTATAAAGCATCTCCAGGATTCATTTGGGGAGAAGATGAATTGCTAGCTGCCAGAACTAAGATTAGTATCTCTTCTGACCTCCTAGTGACTTTACTCCTGTAGCCTTAAAATATCATGCAGGTTTCATGCTCATCACATTGGCAGAAACTATCCCTCTCTGAAGCATGTGAACTAACCCTTGTGTGTTAAAGCTGTAAATGTGAAGCACAACTACCTCAGAAACAGAGAGACAGCAAAATAAAAACTAAAATGAAAAAATTCACCTCTCCTGTGGAGACAGACTGAGAGAGTTGGGGTTGTTCAGTCTGGAGAAGAGAAGGCTCCAAGGAGACCTTCTTGTGGCCTTCCTGTATCTGAAGGGGGCTACAAGGAAGCTGGGGAGGGACTTTTGAGGGTGTCAGGGAGAGATAGGACTGGGGGGAATGGAGCAAAACTAGAAATGGGTAGATTCAGGTTGGATGTTAGGAAGAAATTCTTCCCGTTGAGGGTGGTGAGACACTGGCACAGGTTGCCCAGGGAGGTGGTGGAAGCCTCATCCCTGGAGGTTTTTGCATCCAGGCTGGATGTGGCTGTGAGCAACCTGCTGTGGTGTGAGGTGTCCCTGCCCATGGCAGGGGGGTTGGAACTGGATGAGCCTTAAGGTCCCTTCCAACCCTGCCAATTCTATGATTCTGTAATTTTCATGGCCAATATCCAACATGCTCAATATTGCCTCTTTGCTAACTAGGATGGTATCCAAATTGAATTTAAGCAAATTATTTAGCTTATTAGGCAACCTAATGTCCAGTGTTTAATTCCATTAGGAACATTCAAAATTTCAGTTAGCAAGAGGAAAAAAAAAAAAAAGAGTCATCCCTCAGAAATCTACTTGAGGATGTCCCTGCTTACTGCAGAGGGGCTTGGACTATGGTATGAGACTCCACAAAGCCAAGGACAGGGTCCTGCATTTGGCCACACCAACCCCATGCAGGCTACAGACTGGGGGTGAGTGGCTGGAGAGCAGCCTGGCAGAGAGGGACCTGGCAGTGCTGGGTGACAGCAGCTGGACAGGAGCCAGCAGTGTGCCCAGGGGCAGGGAAAGCCAAGGGCATCCTGGCCTGGATCAGGGATGGTGTGGCCAGCAGGAGCAGGGATGGAATTCTGCCCTGTGCTGGGCACTGGTGAGGCCTCACCTCCAGCACTGTGTGCAGCTCTGAGCAAAAAAGATCTTGAGGTGCTGGAGCAGGTCCAGAGGAGAGCAACCAGACTGGAGAAGGGACTGGAGGGGAAGTCTGATGAGGAGAGGCTGAGGGAGCTGGGGGTGTTCAGACTGGAGAAGAGGAGACTCAGGGGGGACCTTATCACTCTCTACAGCTACTTAAAAGGAAGTTGAACTCAGGTGGGGTCAGGATCTTCTCCCAGGCAACTCAGGACAGGACAAGAGGGCATGGGATGAAGCTGAGCCAAGGGAAGTTTAAGTTGGATATTAGGAAGCACTTCCTGACAGGAAGGCTGATCAGGCTCTGGGAGGGACTGCCCAGGGAGGTGGTGGAGTCACCATCCCTGGAGGTCTTTAAGCAAAGCTTGGCTGTGGCACTTGGGGACATGGTTTAGCTGATGTGGTTGTGTTAGGCCATAGGCTGGGCTTGGTGATCTCAGAGGTCTTGTCCAGCCTCAGTAATTCTGTGATTCTGTGACCAGATGACTTTTGGAGGTCCCTTCCAACCCAGACCATTCTTTGATTCTAATGAATGGGATTGGGAGCAACATCAGATTTGCCCCAGCTGACCTTGCCATTACTTACACAGCCAAAGTTAACAGTCAGTTTAGTAGAACCATGTATGGTGTATTGTTTATGACTCTCCAATGCATATCATCCACACAAGTTTTCACCAGGTACTCTCTACTTAATGTCCCAACAATCTCACTAGCAACTCCAGGAACAAGGGTAATGAAAATGGGGATGCAGAGCAGCTTTTGTCACACAATCTTCCCCAAAGATAGAAATAAAATCTTGGAAGGAGAAGTTTTCCTTGCTGTTGATACACAGCAGTTTAACCCTGCCTCAGTAGCTGCATGTTGCTAGTTCAGTGTAATGAATAGATGCTTCTACAGAATCTTTCCATTTCACTTTTCAAGAACAGTATCTCCAGTGTGGGTGTTTAAAAGAAATGCAAAGTAATAAAGTTTATAAACCATCTGGGATAGCTGTGCCATACAAATATTTCAGAAAGACTTCCACTGCCTAAAAATACCTCTAAGCATACTAAAAATACCCCACAGAGAAAGGAAAGTTCAATTCCTTGCTCATATCCAATAGGTACAGAAGTCATGATTCCCTCCCTTCCTCTAGGGTAGCCATCAGGAGAGGCAAATCAAAATGCATTCACTGCATGCCAGGGTCTTTTGCTCTCTGTGTTTCCCATGGTCAGGGCTGGAAAAGTCATTGCATCAAAGAGAAGTGCAAAAGTTCTTGAAACCTCCTCAAGACAATTCATGAAAAATGTAATTCATGGATTAGTTTCTCTTAGATTATAGCTTCCTTGGATCCTGCTGTCCTTGGCATCCTCTTTCTCCTGCCTTCTTGTGCTTTGATCTATCCCTTAACAGTAAAAGAGGCATCACAAAAAGCAGGAGAAACAATTCCTGCTTCTTGTTACTGGCTGCTACAACCCAGGTCAGTCCCAGCAGATGAAGATGAACAAAGAGGAGGAAGTGGATCATTTCTGCATTGCCTGGGGTGGCTGACATGCAGGACCTGACATGCAGGACCTCCATGGGACAGCAATGTGTCCTTGTGGCAATGGCACAATGCCCATGGCATGCTGGGGTGCGGCAAGAAAAGTGTGGCCAGCAGGGCTAGGGAGGTTCTTCTCCCCCTCTGCTCTGCCCTGCTGACACCACTCCTGCAATCCTGTGTCCAGTTGGGGGCTCCCCAGTTCAAGAGAGACAGAGACCTGCTGGAGAGAGTCCAAGGGAGAGCCACAAGGATGCTTAGGGGACTTGAGCATCTCCCCTGTGAAGAGAGACTGAGAGCCCTGGGGCTGTTTAGTCTGGAGAGGAGAAGACTGAGAGGGATCTGATCAATGTCTATCAATAGCTGAGGGGGAGGGGGCCAGGCTCTTTTCCATGGTGCACAGCAATAAGACAAGGAACAATGAATACAAGCTTGAACACAGAAGATTTCTCCTCAACATGAGGAGAAATTTCTTCACAGTGAGGCTGACAGAGCCCTGGAGCAGGCTGCCCAGGGAGGTTGTGGAGTCTCCTTCTCTGGATGCATTCAAACCCCACCTGGATGCATTCCTGTGCAGACTCCCCTGGGTGATCCTGCTCTGGCAGGGGGGTTGGACTGAATAATCTCTGGAGGTCCCTTCAACCTTGAATGTTCTGTGACACTGTGACCTGTCCTTGCATCTAGTTCTCTCTTATGCAATTCCTTCAACAACTGTGTCTGCTACAGCAAAGTTGCTTACTAGAGCTTCACTGCTTTGTGAGAGCTATGATCAGAAACAGCTTGGGAAGATTAGGTTAGAACTAAAGAACATCTATTGAACTGCTCAGCTTTATCCATCACAAAGAAGCAGCAGCTTTCCAATGCTTGCCTTGTCAGTAGAAGACATTAAAAAGCTTCATTAGCACAATTAGTGCTTTTCATCAGCACCAGTTCTTTCTCTCTGGGTTGAGCTGCTTTCAGTGAATGATTAGAGTCAAAATCCTCTTCTCCCTGAATTTTTACAATCCTGTTAGATATGGTTGGAAGTTTAATTTTCAGGGCTTTGTCAAATAAAATGTGTTGCTGTTCTTGAAAGCAAAATACTACACAGATGATAGCCAGAGTGCCCCTGGGGACTGTGTCTAACAGTGGACTAGTCCTGTCTAGCAGTGCCAGAGCAGCTGTACTAGGGCACTTTTTTTTTCATCCCAAAGCATTACTAAAATGAATTACAGAAATTAGCAACTGAAAAGAGCTGTGAAAGAATTACTTGCATGTAAGGTAGTTTCTACCCAAAAGCTATTTAAGTGAACAGTGCAGAAAAATCTGGGGGTGTCCTCTCATCCTGAGCTGGGGCTTGCTGCGCTGTCTGCAGTTTGAGGGTGTCTAGTAGCTCTCTTTAGGTGGGGTTTGACTAGCCCCAGGGAAAGAAAGGGCCTGCCTGGGCCTGGCATCCCAGTGAGGAACACCAGGTGCAAGGAATGCTTAGAGGAGAAAGGGTGGATCAGAAACTGGAGAAGTAGACTGGAGCAGGGTAGATCTAGGAGGAAGTTCTTCACAAGGAGGGTGGTGAAATACTGGAAAGGTAACCCACAAATGTAGTGGAGGCCCCATCCCTGGAGATGTTCAAGGTCAGACTTGGTGGGGACCCTGAGCAACCTGATGTAGTTGAAGAAGTCCTTGCTGACTGCAGAGAGGTTGGACAAGATCATCTCTTGAGGTCCCTTCCAACCTCTGATGTACTGTGATACTTTGGAGGGTCCCTTCCAACCTGATGCATTCTGTGATTCCATGAAAGGAATTCTGTGATCAGTTCTGAGCAGGTGAAATTTCCAGCTTTCACAAAGGAAGAAAAGAATCTACTGGAAGGGGAAACTCACATGTGGTTTCTAGAGACCTCTTTCCCCCCAATGTCATTTATCAAACTATCGATCTATCAAATGCAGCAAGATTTTTTTAAGTAATATTTTTCCTGGTTTTGGAATGAGGCTAGAAGACAGTCAGTCACAACAACTGGGAATATTGTCTACCTAGACTGTGGAAAAGCCTTTGACACTGTTCCCCACAGAATTCTCATGGACAAACTGGCTGCACATGGCTTGGCTGAGCAATGCTCTGCTGGACAAACCACTGGCTGGCTGAACAGGCCCAAAGATGGTGCTCAATGGAGTGAAACAAGTGGTGTTCCTCAGGGCTCAGTGCTGGATCCACTTCTGTTTAACATCTTTATGGATGACCTTGCTGAAGACACAGAGTGTGTCAGCAGTAAGTGTGCAGATGACACCAAGTTAGGTGCAGTGTTGATCTGCACCAGGGGAGGGAGGCTCTACAGAGGGACTTGGACAGATTGGATCCATGGCCAACATGGACAGGATGAGCTTCAGCAAGGCCAAGTGCCAGGTCCTGCACTTGGGTCACAACAACCCCAAGCAATGCTACAGGCCTGGGGCAGTGTGGCTGCAAAGCTGTCTGGTAGAAAGTGACTCGGGGATGTTAATGAACAAGCAGCTGAAGAGGAGCCAGCAGTNAGAGGGAACAGCCTCAAGCTGTGACTGGGCAGGTTTAGACTGGACAGTAGAAAGATTTTTTTTCCCAGCAAGAGTGGTCAGGGATTGGAATGTACTGCAGAGGGAGGTGGTGGAGTCCCCAAGCCTGGATGTGTTTGAAGGTGGTTTGGATGTGGTGCTTAGGGCTGACCCTTGTAGAGTAGGGTTCTGGGCTGGACTTGGTGATCCTGAGAGGCTTTTCCAGCCTGAATGTTTCTGTGATTCTGTGACATACCAGTTCCCATGTGGACTCATTCACAGGTCAGTGCCTTTGACTCCAGCTCACCACTCCAGGACCAGCCTGTCCAGCACCACAGCACAGACACAGGAGCAATGCCCTGGCCATCTGCCAGCCCAGGCCAATCACCATGGTGTTATCAAAATGTTCCCAGGCACTGCAGTCAGATGATCAGCAGTGCAGCAGGACAGAAAGCAGCAAAAGCAAAGAGCAGCCAGTAATGAGCACTAGACACCAATACACAGCAAGGCAAAGCAAGCCTCAAGGCAAGCACAGAAGCCTGCTGATTAGTAGCTAAGCAGCAAGAACAGCTCCACATTTGATCTAGCGCACTCCAGTCAAGGCTGCTGTTATCTCTAACCCTTCAAGCCCCACACTGGGCACCAAAAAGGACTGCCATGGTTCAACCCCAGCCAGCAACTCAGCCCCACACAGCCTCCTCTGTGACAACTGCTCTGCCAGATACTCTTTACAATGTCCTGGACAAATTTGATGGCGATTCACTTTCCAGTTCAAAGCTCACCATACAACAGCTTCTTTGCTCAACTTGTTAGGATTGTATTTGTATCTGAAGTCATAAGCCAGGAGTGGATAATGGGATCCAAGATTGGAAAAAAACAATCATCACCCCAGTTCTGATGCTCAAAGAAATATTCAGGACAAAAATATTTTTTCCTTAAATCACATGGAGTCAAAGGCAGATGTCATGATGGGAGGTCGCTATAGACCACCCAACCAGGATGAGGAGGTTGATGAAGGCTTTTATAGGTGGCTAGGGAAGGTCTCAGAATCACCAACCCTTGTTCCTGTGGGGGACTTCAGTTTACCAGATGTCTGCTGGAAATACAACACAGCAGGCAAGAAGCAGTCCCAGAGGTTCTTGGAGTGCATGGAAGGGAACTAACACAGCTGGTGAATGAGCCAACAAGGGATGGCCAGCCTCTGCTCCTTGGTGGCAAGAGACAGCAGCAGAGGAAATGGTTCCAAGCTGCACCAGGGGAGGTTCAGGCTGGATGCTAGGAAATATTTCTTCCCAGAGAGGGTTCTCAAACATTACAATTGTCTGCCCAGGACAGTGCTGGAGTCCCCATCCCTGGAGGTGTTCAAGCAGCTGTGGAGCTGTGCTTAGGGACATGGTTGAGGATTGACCTTTCAGTGCTGGGTCAAAGGTTGGACTGGATGAGCTTAGAGTCTCTTCCAACCAGATGTTTTCTGTGAGTCTGTGATTCTGTGAAGGGCTGCTTGTAACTGAAGCACCAAGCTGCAAGCTAAGGACAGCACAGTCATTGAAAGCTATGGAGTAAGGTTTTCAGCTGCAATTTACTTCTTTTATTTTCCTATTAAGTCTCTTGACTTGAGTTCCATTGAAGAACCTCTGTTTGATCCTTTCCTGGTTCTTTTGCATTTTTCTATGGTATTTAAAGCACTGCATTCCTTTAAAACAGTTTTCATTGTCTTACAACAGAAAAAAAGAAAACGAAACACCAACCCAGCTGAATTATATATTTCAATTATTGTTGGGTTTGTTGCTATTACTGCTGTGCTAGAACTGCTATCCTAATCTTCATGCTCTCTGTAATTCCTTCAGGACCTACATTTTGCACTCAAGTGGCTATGCAGAGCCTGAAGAAGTGAATCTTGGAGAAGGGATCAACAACACAGAGCAGTGTTATTAGAAACAAATCTGCATGGTATTTCACAGAATCACAGAATTAACCAGGGTGGAAAAGACCTTCAAGATCATCAAGTCCAGCCTACCACCCAACACCATCTAATCAACTAAACCATGGCACTGAGTGCCTCATCCAGTCCTTTTTTAAACACTTCCAGGGAGGGTGACTCCACCACCTCCCCAGGCAGCACATCCCAATGGCAATTCCCTGTTCATGTGCTGTTTCATTTCACATTGAAGAAAAAAATTATGACACAGTACATTAGAGGTTGGAAGGGACCTCCCAAGCTCATCAAGTCCAACCCCCTTGCCAAATCAGGATCACCCAGGGTAGTCTGCACAGGAATGCATCCAGATGGGTTTGGGAAGTCTCCAGAGAAGGAGACTCCACAACCCCTCTGGGCAGCCTGCTCCAGGGCTCTGTCACCCTCACTGCAAAGAAGTTTCTCCTCATTTTGAGGTGAAACCTTCCATGTTCAACCTTACATCTGTTGTTCCTTGTCATATCACTGTGTACCACTGAAAAGATCCTTATCTTATTATTGTGCATCACCCAAAAGAGCCTGGCCCCCTCCACTTGACACCCACCCCTCAGCTATTGATAGACATTGATCAGATCTCCTCTCAGCCTTCTCTTCTCCAGACTGAACAGCTCTGCTGGCCACACTTTTCTTGCTGCACCCCAGGATCCCATTGGCTCTCTTGGCCACAAGGGCACATTGCTGTCCCATGCAGAACTTGCTGCCCACCAGCACTCCAAGGTCTTTCTCTGTGGAGCTGATTTCCAGCAGGGCAGCCTCTAACCTGTCCTAGTGCCTGTTTTTATTCCTCCCCTCCTCATTAGGCATCTTATAGCAAAGAGGATTTCAATTCTTGGAATGGGAATAAATGCACAAATAAATGGCCATCAACAAATACACTTGGCAGAAGCTGAAAGCACACTGATTCATCTATGAGCAGACCCAGATATATATAGATATATCTATATATAGGTATGTAGTGTTTCACTTCAGTGCAATATTTTTAAGGTCCATTAAAAAAATCCATAAAAAATTAAAGAAAAAATACATTTCAAGATTTACAAGGTGAAATAACTTGGTAAGTTGAGGTTTTTGAGGGTCAGCCCTTTTGATGGGAGATGTGAAGTGCTTCCTTTTTTAGTTCTCCAGTGCCACCACAAATTTATCCAACTGCAGTTTAGTCATTCACATGCAAGCAGTTTGTACATCCCATGCTGAATGCTTTCCTGGCCCATGTGTAAGGGGCCAGTTGAGAAGCTACTTAAACACTGGAAACAGAACAAAAGGTAAGAGAGTGGGAGGCTGAGAAAATTACACAAGAGAGAGATTATAAATAATGTCCTTCTTAGGCAGCAAATAAATCCTTGGAACCCAAAGGATAAAGGAGAAACTAAGATTGACCTCCTGGTGTTGAATCAGCTGTAAATTGTCTGAGTCATCTTGATTCCCAGCGATGGGAACGCTGGGAGAACACACTGCATAAAGAGCTCTACAGAGCACATAACCAAGGCAGAGACAAATGTCAGCCAGCATCTCCTGAGAGGCATGAAAACAAAAAGCCATTGCTGTGCTGCTACAAAACATATCCCCAACCAAAACTGGAAAAGGACAATGCCTGTCAGCGTGGTTAGGCACAGGCACAGAGCTCCAAGAGCTCTGTGGTCACTGAGAAGTATTCTTGTACATGAAGGGAAATTTTTCACAAAATGTAGAGATAGTTGATGAATGTCACTCTGAGGTACAAAGGGGTTTGGAAGGGTGGACAGCAGCAGCTCACAATACTGCTCTGTAGGGAAAAGCTGAAATTTGTAAAGGTATAGAGCAGGAGAATGAAGTCTACAGAGACCCAGGGTTGCTTGCCACTGAACGTTTCTGCACATCTTGTCTGTTCAGATGATTCCTCTCCCGAGGCAGAAATAAGTTAGAAGAGAGCCCTGGCTGTGGGCTAAGCCCCTGCTGCCCACCTGCTGTAGAGCTGAGGAGAAAGTGCTGCCAGGACATTAGTGGCATGGAGAGCAGCAACATCTCACACACTCCTCTGAGAAGCCAGCTGGGACTTGTGTACAGTCCTGTGTCACACTCATCTGCTCAAATGCTCTAAGGTTCAAGACAATAAAGGCTGACAGATTCCCAAGAAAGCAGATTTTTTTCTGTGCCCCATGCAAAATAAACTCTTGAAATACAGGCTGCAAAGCCACACACAGCCACTTAATTACCACTGTTCCTCTAAATCCAAAGTTTCTCTGACAGCCAGCCCTGTCCTACAAACTCTGCAGATACAGCAGTTCTCTACAGGCAATCACTGAGTGACAGTCACCACTGCTCTGACTGACACCTCATGGTCTCTATTCCATTTTGTCAGTATAAAGGACTTGGTTTTGTGGCTGTATGGTTGCAGATACTTGAACCCTTCCTTGATACCTTCTTTTGCTCTCCAGCTGCAGCTAAGCGTAAGCACAGCTGCTGCCAAGAGGCTGGAGCCAGGCTCTGCTGGGTGATGCCCAATGACAGCACAAGGGGCAGTGGTGGGAGCTGAGGCATAGGAAGTTCCAGGGAAACATAAGGAAAACTCTTTTCCTTGTGAGGGTGACAGAACACTGGAACAGGCTGCCCAAGGGGATTGTGGAGTCTCCTTCTCTGGAGGTATTTGAAATCTGCCTGGATGTGTTCCTGTGTGACCTGCTCTGGGTGACCCTGCTCTGGAAGGGGGAATTGGACTGGATGATCTTTTGAGGTCCCTTCCAACCCCTGACATTCTGTGAATCTGTGATTGTTATGTCTTTTAAGTATGTGAGTGGACTAATTTCTTATGCTAGAGAAGTGAGAAACATACAGGGAGGCTTTTAAAGGAAGGTCAAGAAAGCTCACAGATCTTTTCATCACACAAAGGAATCTTACTGCTCCTCAACTTTTACTTCTGAAGCCCAATATTAAGCTCCCCAGAACAACAGGTTGTCTAAAATCCAGGCACACCAGTTGCTTGTACAGTGGGGCCTAAGTGGCATGTTCAATATGGTTCACAAAGTCTATGGTTAAGGAGAAAATTGAATTCAAGTCCCCCACTCTTTGCTCAGCCTGAGCAATGTTTATCTGAAGATGTTCTGCTGTGATCTGCAGTCCACAGAATTACCAGTGTGCACAAATAAGTCAGGAAAGACTGTGCTCAAAATACAGCTTAATCATCTCCCTCAGGCTCCCTCATGCCAAGTCAGCTGGCAACCCTGGAAGAATCATCAGGATTTTTCATTGTAATTACCATGCATTAAAAGATAAGCAACATTGTGCCTGAGTTCTACACATAATCCAAGTGGCTTGGATGTAGAAATGCCTTCAGAGAAATGGGAACAAAATCCCTGCCAATATAAATGGGCACAACTACCCTAAACTGAGTTACCAGTGCAAAATCTGCCATACACAGAAGTTAGATTCCCCTTCATGCATTCCCCTTTCATTGGGTTACACAAGATAGATGTAGGTAGGTAGGTAGGTAGGTAGGTAGGTAGGTAGATAGATAGATAGATAGATAGATAGATAGATAGATAGATAGATAGATAGATAGATAGATAGACAGACTGATAGAAAGAGAGAAAGAGAGAGAGATGGATAGATGGAGAGAGAAAGAGAGAGATGGATATATAGATATGTAGATAGATACACAGATACATAGATATAGAATCATAGAATTGTAAGGTTTGGATATGTAGATAGATAGATGGGTAGATGGATGGGTAGGTAGATAGATAGATAGACAGATGGATAGATAGGTAGGTAGATAGAGATAGATGGGTAGATAGATGGATAGACAGATATGTAGACACAAAGACAGATAGATAGACAGATAGATAGATAGATAGATAGATAGATAGATAGATAGATAGATAGATAGACAGATGATAGATAGATAGATAGATAGATAGATAGATAGATAGATAGATAGATAGATAGATAGATAGATAGAGAGATACATAGATAGATACATAGATAGATATATAGATAGATACACAGATACATAGATATAGAATCATAGAATTGTAAGGTTTGGATATGTAGATAGATGGATGGGTAGATGGATGGATAGATAGGTAAGTAGATAGAGAGATAGATGGATAGGTAGGTAGGGAGGGAGGGAGATAGATATAGAATCATAGAATCATAGAATTGTTAGGGATGGATATGCAGATAGATGGATGGATAGATAGATAGATAGATAGATAGATAGATAGATAGATAGATAGATAGATAGATAGATAGATAGATAGACGGATGGATGGATGGATGGGTGGAGGGATGGATGGATGGATGGATGGATGGATGGATGGATGGATGGATAGAGGGAGCAACATAATAACATAATTGTTACAATACAGTTTGGTTCATTCTGTAGAAGTAAGCTTGCCCCTCACCAGAAACAGAGTATTTCCATACCACAGACCTTGCCTGACTGCAATATACAATCACAGAATGGTTTGGGTCAGAAGGGACCTTCAAGGTCTAGTTCCAATCTTCCTGCCATGGCCAGGGACCTCTCCCACTGAACCAGGTTGCTCAAGGTGCCATCCATCCTGGCTTTGGACACTTCTGGGGTTGGAGCCTCCACAACTTCTCTGGGCAACCTGATCCAGTGCCTCACCACCCTTGTGGTGAAGAATTTCCTCCTAATGCCTAACCTAATACTGTATTCTCCCAGTTTGAGTACAGTACCCCCATGTCCTATCACCTTTGTAGAAAGTCCTGCTCCAGCCATCCTGTAGGCCCCTTTCAAACACCAGAAGGCTGCTATAAGGTCTCCTCAGAGCCTTCTCTTCTCCAGCCTGAATAATCCCAGCACTCTCAGCCTGTCTTCATAGGAGAGGTGCTCCACAAAGTGCACTCACACCTGAATGTTAGCATAGGATTTAACACAGGGACTGCAGGGCTGTGCAATGTGTGCAGCCCTGGCCACACAGAGTGAAGGCTGTGCAGAACCCTCATCCACACCCCTCTGCATCTAACCATGCCTAGGATAGCTTTACACAGTATCACAGTATTACAGAATGTCAGAGGTTGGAAAGCACCCCCAGAAATCATCCAGTCCAAACCCCTGCCAAAGCAGGATCACCCAGGGGAGTCTGCACAGGAATGCATCCAGGTGGGTGCCCACAACCTCCCTGGGCAGTCTGATCCAGGGCTCTGTCACCCTCACTGAAGTCTCTCCTTCTCCTTCAAAGAAGTTTCTCCTCATGTTGAGGTGAAATCTTCCATGTTCAAGTTTGAACCCATTGCTCCTTGTCTTATTATCACTGTGCACCACCCAAAAGAGCCTGGCCCTCTCCACTTGACACCCACCCCTCAGATACTGATAGACATTGATCAGATCCCCTCTCAGCCTTCTCTTCTCCAGACTAAACAGCCCCAGGGCTCTCAGTCTCTCTTCACAGGGGAGATGCTCAAGTCCCCTAAGCATCCTCATGGCTCTCCCTTGGACTCCCTCTGTCTCTCTTGAACTGGGGAGCCCCAAACTGGACACAGGATTGCAGGTGTGGTCTCAGCAGGGCAGAGGAGAAGGGGAGAAGAACCTCCCTAGCCCTGCTGGCCACATTTTTCTTGCTGCCCCCCAGGATCCCATTGGCTCTCTTGGCCACAAGAGCACATTGCTGTCCCATGCAGAACTTGCTGCCCACCAGCACTCCAAGGTCTTTCTCTGTGGAGCTGCTTTCCAGCAGGGCAGCCTCTAACCTGTGCTGGTGCCTGCTGTTATTCCTCCCTAGATGCAGGACCCTGCACTTGTCCTTTTTGAACTTCTTGAGGCTTGCCTACACCCAGATCTCAGCCTGTCCAGATGTCCAGCATAATCAAGTTAATAGTGGGGATAGGCACAGCAGCCAGGCACTCCAAAAATCCCTGCAGATGGCAAATTCCACTGAATTCATGGTGGAGCTGAAGGGAGTTATATTAAAGTCAGATTAAATAGAGACAATGCTATGCTATGCCACAGCTCCAGCACCACTGCAGGGCAGACATGACTGAGGTCATCTCTGCTATGAGTGTGACCTACAAGCATCAGAGTAAAGAAAGGGAATTATTTATAGTGTCTCAGTAAGAATAGTCTCAAAAATAAATCAAAAGAAAACTGGTTTAGAGGGTGCTTGGATTACTCAATATGCATCACTGCAGAATGTCTCCTCTTCCTGACAGGCTGACTGACCCTGAACAGCCAAAGTAACTTTCTGTTCCACTTCCCCATATCTTTAATACTAAATAATCACATTTACCTTTACATGTGGGGGTTTAAGATTGACAAACAAAAAGAATTCTAGACTCACAGAGTGCTGTGGTCAAGATCTAACTACCAATACCTATACAGCTGCAGCTCAGAAGTACTTCACTCTCCTGGATTCTGGCACTTCAAAACATCACAGGCTCGCAGGATGTCAGGGGTTGGAAGGGACCTCTGGAGATCATCGAGTCTAACCCCCTGCCAGAATTCAGCACAGGCCACAAAAGAGTGCCCACAGTGCCCATCTAAGCTTATCTGCTGAATCCTACAGATGACNCTGTCCCCTCCCTCTTGACCCCCAGCCCTCAGATTTTATACACATTTATTAAATCCCCTCTCAGTCTTCTCTCCAGACTAAACAGGCCCAGGGCTCTCAGCCTCTCCTCAGCAGGCAGTGTTCCAGTCCCTTCAGCATCCTCATAGCCCTCCTTTGGACTCTCTCTCAAGCAGATCCTTTCTACACATCCACTTTAAAAAAACTGCAGCCACAGGGTGTCCCCTTCATTCCTTTCATGAAAGAACCAAGGAGGAAAAGGGTGCAGTAGGGGGACAGAAATGTCCTTCACCTCTGCCAATTAGCAGATAGCAGTCCATGCTGAGATAAACATAAATATGTTGGTAAAATATAACTGTGTGGGTGCTGAGAGCATTGCTGCAACCACTGTTCTGAGGGCAGCTGCTGGATGTGTGCGGAGTGCAGCATTCCTTACCTGACCAATTCCTTAGCTGCCTAGAGCCAAACAATCACATTCCATGGGTGCCAAGAACAACAGCCTCATGTTGGCACCCTGGGAGTGGAACATGCTGCAGAAGTCACCTCCTTGGCACCTCTCATTGAGAAAAGATTTTAGCTGATAGATGTGGTTGGGTTTTACTGGTTAAGGGATTGACAACAAAGAGCACAGAAACAGCCACTCTCAGCAGTAGTTACTTGGGTTAGGAACTTAGGTTAGGAACAGCTTGGGGAGGTTAGGGCTTTGCTAGGGACTTCTGCTTCTGTTAGTTCTCTACTTCTTCTGGTCAGGGCTTTGGTGTAGGGATGCTGCTAGGGATATCCTCCGGACCTTCCTTAGCTGCTTTGCCTGCTAAGGGCTTGCAGGACTTCTGCTGCTAAGGACACTCTGAGACTCTCTAACGCTGGGGAGTCTACAGTGCAGCAATAAAGGACTTCAGAGAAGATTTCTGAGATTCTCTGCTCTCTGCATTTCTGGAACCTCGTTGCTGTATGGCAGTGGGGTTTGTGCCTTCATTTGTCACCCAGTGACCCCTGAACCAGGGGAAGCACAACAAGCATTTTCTTTAAGAGGACCTTAGCAATACATCTACAGTATTTTCTTACCTCAACTAAGATGAAGCATGGCAACATCATGCAGCTCCTCTGAGACTGCTGCCTGTTGTTTGAAAGCATGTTCACCTGGGAAGGAAACAGAGTATGTTGTGTCTGTCTGTAGGAAGCTAGCAGTGTTTAGAGTAATATGCTCACAGAAAACTGCAGGAGGCCTGCTTGAAACACAGGTTTGCATCAAAATAAGGAATGGTGAAATTATAACTGCTCATAGAATCACAGAATCACAGAATGGGCTGGGTTGGAAGGGACCTCCAAAGCTCATCCATTCCAACCCCCTCTGCAGTCAGCAGGGACATCCCCAACTAGACCAGGTCACCAACTAGATCAGGTCCCCAGCTTCCCAGGAAGAGAGATTGGCCATTGGAATGAGCTGCCCAAGGAGGTGGTGGAGTCACCATCCCTGGAAGTGTTTAAAAAGAGACTGAATGAGGCACTCAGTGCCATGGTTTAGTTGATTAGATGGTGCTGGGGGATATGTTGGACTTGATGATCTCAAAGGTCTTTTCCAACCTGGTTAATTCTGTGAAGAGCAGAAATCAATGCACTGTGGATGTAATGACCCTAGAAATCAGCCCACAACTGGAATAGGAAATTGATTAAAATCTTCAGAGGAGTTAGCAACTTCAAGAGTTAGAACACTTCTAAATGCTGGGCAGCCCCTCTGGATTACTCTCTTCTTCCTAAAAAAACAACAAAGCAACCAAAACACACACACTCACAACACAAAACAAAACAATCAACCAAACAAAAACCTCACAACCCCAAAAAAACCCCAAAAAACCCAAACCAAACCCAAAACCCCACTACACACTTCTGCTTTTATTCTTTGATTTTCACAACTGCAGTTTTAAAAGCTTTTCTCTAGGCTCTTCCTAAAGGATACTGAAATAGATCTTTAACACTTTTCTAGTTTTCTGAGCTGTGCCCTTTACTGTTCTTCATTTCTGTCTCATCATCCACTCCTCTTTTTTTGTATTCTCTCCTTCCCAACTCTCTGTGTTCCCCCTCCAGTCTCTCTTCATCCTTTCATGTACTCCCTTTCCCTCACTCTGTGTCTCACATGGCACACCTTCCAACATCTCGCATCCCCTTTTGTCTTTCTTCTGTGGCCTCCCAAATCCATATTTGATTCCTTTTCTTCCTCTGATGCTTTAATAAGCTGCAGCTGACTCTTCTCTTTCTCCTTCCTGTGCCCTTGCTGTGCATGTTCATACTTCATAAGGACTTGGGACTGAAGAGTCCAGGAGGCAGCACACTAAGCACAAGAGAAAGGAGATGCTTCCAAGCAGCAGCAGAAAACCAGACTTGGCCATGTGTGTGTGCAGCCTGGCTCCCAGCAGTGCACTGAGCATCTCTGTGGTGGGTTGAAAATTCCCCCCAACAGAAAATTGCCAGACCAGCTCAGCTGGAAGCAAATGGAAGCTGTATTGACAAGCAAAACTACAATCTACAATGAAATGCAGCTAACATGTACAAAATATACAATATTTACATGTATGTACAACGGATAAACAACACAGGAACCCCCCTGGCAAAAACCAGGGGGCTACTAATAGCTTCCCTTACCCTGCTCTCTTCCCTATCCCCCTGTACATGGGACAAGAGAAAGAGCAGAGGTTGTTGGTTACTACTCAGCCACAACAAAGCAATGCAGCCAAGGTCAGCAAAGCCAGCAGAAGCCAGAGCTAGTATCTGCCAGAGCAAGGAAGCCAAAAAGAGAAAGTTAGTTCACAGATCTAGGTTTGTTATCTGTCCAATGGGATTCTTTAGAACTCATCATCATTTTCCTCTTTACATCCAATAGTAATTTATTTACATTCTACTACTTTCTGTTCAAGAGCTGTGGAAAATTTTCCAGGTGCAGCCTGAAACTACCACAGTCTCTGATGCTCTCCACCTCCCCTTGTGAAGGCAGTTGAGGGAATCTGACACTGTGTCTCACTCCCCTTCTGAGCCAGTTAGCAGAAATGTAGAAACAGAAGTGTGGCTGTGTTCAGTGAGATTTGTGCAGGCAGCAGCTGGGATCTCCCTGGGAGCTATGAGCTTTTCAGCTGGGACCTTGTCACTCTGGGCATTTTTAGCCCAGTCTTTGGTGCTGTCAAAACACAGCAGTGGTTATCTGCATTCAGTTTGTTTATCCAAAGCAACAAACAAGAAAATGCTTCCTCAGCAAGTAGTATGGCATAGACTCTTCAAACCTCTCCCACAAATAACAAAGGTTATTTATCAGGCTAATAGAAATGCTGGCTCTGCTGTTGAGCAATTTGCTTGTATGCTTACAGGGCCAAGCCCTGCTGTTCATATGCCATTCAAATCACAGAATTGTCAGGGTTGGAAGGGACATCAAGGATCAGCCAGTTCCAACCCCCCTGCCATGGGCAGGGACACCTCACACTACATCAAGTTGCTCACAGCCACATCCAGCCTGGATGCAAAAACCTCCAGGGATGAGGCTTCCACCACCTCCCTGGGCAACCTGTGCCAGTGTCTCACCACCCTCAACGGGAAGAATTTCTTCCTAACATCCAATCTGAATCTCCCCATTTCTAGTTTTGCTCCATTCCCCCCAGTCCTATCACTCCTTCACACCCTCAAAAGTTCCTCCCCAGCTTCCTTGTAGCCCCCTTCAGATACTGGAAGGTCACAAGAAGGTCTCCTCAGAGTCTTCTCTTCTCCAGACTGCACAACCCCAACTCTCTCAGTCTGTCTCCATAGCAGAGCAGCTCCAGCCCTCTGCTCATCCTCATGGCCCTTCTCTGGACACCTTCCAGCACCTCCACATCTTTCCTGTAATAGAGGCTCCAGAACTGGACACAGAGCTCCAGGTGTGGTCTCACCAGAGTGGAGCAGAGGGGGAGAATCCCCTCCTTGGCCCTGCTGGCCACACTTTTGCTGCAGCCCAGGCTCTGCTTGGCTCTCTGGGCTGCAAGTGCTCACTGCTGGCTCCTGTTGAGCTTCTCATCCCCCAGCACCCCCAAGGCCTTTTCTTCAGGGCTGCCCTTAAGCCAGTCCCTGTCCAGCCTATATTGGTCTTGGGATTGCCCTGAGCCAGCTGCAGGACCTTGCTCAGGCAGGAGTTCCAGAGACTCCTTGACAATCCATTCTACAGTTACATAACTAACCATTAATATTGCACATGGAGATGTGCATGAACAGCTATTGCACATTGGGGCTGTAGGCACAGCTCACTAAAGAGACACCCACACAGCACTTGTATATTATTTATTGACTTCTAAAAGTACATTGAAGAAAAGAGAACAAGCTCAGAGCATTAAGGGCCACTACATGGTTACTCTTCAGCTGCTACCTCAACAACAAAAGGGCCTAAGAGTCATCTTCTCCAGCACAACACTGAAGCAGAAGTATGTCCTTATTAGTGTTGTGTCACTGCTACAGCTGAGACTCTGCTGATGCCTAAAGCTCTCAGTGCACCAAAATGGGGATGAACTGTAGAGCCTGAGGTGGGTCCCAGATTTTTCTTTTCTCTAACATGGAGACAGTTGGAGCCTGAAACCCCCTTTAACACAGGGTAAGCACACACTTTATGTGAAACTGCCTTTCCAGAGGTTGCTGCTGTGAGCTTGGAGGAAGATGATTGAGCCTGAATGAAGCATCAAGAAGCCATCTGTGAGGGCATGGCTGAAGTGCTACAAGGATACCTATAAATAGCTCTTGGTGAGGAACCAGTTCTTTTCCAGTAACATGGAGTCTTTTTGTGCAGCTAGTTACTAGGCAGCCTACAAAACATTTTCTCTGGCAGAACCCCACTGTCTGCATCAGGCAGCCTGCCTCCCTCCAGCTGCTCTTCTGGGGGTATGCCTCACAACAGCCTACAGGAGCACTCTCCAGACAAGCCTTCCCCTGCCACACGTCAGCACCAATCTGCCTCACTGCTAGATGAGGGAGTCATCCTCACATCTGTGCTCTCTGTGCCTTGGGAACAAAGCCTGCAGGCACAAACCTCCTAAAAGGAGCTCTGGGCAGCAGCATGTGACAGCCAGGGTACCCTCCTTAGGTCTGAGTGATGGCTGCTTATGAGCCACAGGTGAGCTGCACACTTGGCAGACCTTGGCTGAACAACCTCATTTCATACAGGTGTCACAAACACACTCTCAGCATTTCTGATCTCATTTGGATCAAAACCCATTCAATGTGTAAAGCCTCAGCACCTCTCCTCAACATGAGAATTGCCTGCAGGTTTGTAAGGTGGCTCATAGGCAAAACAGCAGAATGTTTCATGAAAAGCAGTCACTGCCCTGCATTTTGCCTGGAAATAAATTCTGTAGGCAATTTCTAGGCATCTCTACTGGCTAAGGTACTTCAGGTTCTCAGGGAGACCTCTTTTGGATGTGACAGAAGCAATGAGCTCTGGGGTGCCAAGAGTTGAAACCCTTCCAACATCATTCAGAAACAGGAAAGGCAGTACTTGGCCTCACAGCCTGAACCTGACTTCAAGTGATTGACTAAATACCACATTCATGCCAGAGCCACAACATGAACTCAAACATCCTTTGTTGTGAAAAGGAGTGCCCTGTTCTCACTGTTTTGTTGCCTGTATTATCCACAGCTGCCCTTGGTATGACTGTCTTCTGGCATGTCCCTCCTTGGTGCAAGCCAGTGTGAAGGCAGTTTGAGAGCCTGATGCTGCCCAGCTTCTACAGCCTGTTACACAAGTGCCAAGCAGATCTAAGACACTACTGAATCATTACAAGATCACAGAACCATAGAATGTTGTGGGCCAGAAGGGACCTCCACAGCTCATCCAGTCCAACCTCCCCACAGTCAGCAGGGACATCCCCAACTAGATCAGGCTGCCCAGGGCCTTGTCCAGCCTCACCTTGAATATCTCTGCCAGGTGGAGTTGTGGAGTCTCCTTCTCTGGAGACTTTCAACCCCACCTGGATGCATTCCTGTGCAGACTACCCTAAGTGATCCTGCTCTGGCAGGGGGGTTGGACCTGATGATCTCTTGAGGTCCCTTCCAGCCTCTGACATACTGTGAGACTGTGAGACTGTGATCTCCAGGGAAGGAGACTCAACCACCTCCCTGGGCAACTTGTTCCAGTGTTCAATCACCCTCATAGGAAAGAACTTCTTCCTGATATCCAATCTAAATCTTCTCTGCTCTAGTTTGAAGCCACTGTCCCTCATCCTGTCCCTGCAGGCCTTTGCAAACAGTCTCTCTGCAGCCTTCTTGCAGTCCCCTTCAGGTACTGGCAGGCTGCTATTAGGTCTCCCTTCTCTTCTCCAGGCTGAACACCCCCAGCTCCCTCAGCCTGTCCTCATAGCAGAGCTGCTCCAACCCCCTGATCATTTTTGTGGCCTTCCTCTGGACCTGCTCCATCAGGTCCATGTCCTTCCTGCACTGAGGGCTCCAGACCTGTACACAGTAGTGCAGGTGAGGTCTCACCAGAGCAAAGATATCTATTCTGTCACAGGTTTCCCTGTAACTTAGGATTCCTCTAGAAAGAGCATATTTCATTTCATTTGCTTGACTCCATTTATAGGTGCAGTTTAACTACACCAAGGAAAAAGTTCTTATCAGTAACTCAGGAGATTTAAAGATATGCTCTGAACTAAAAACAAAGGAAAAAAAATCTACTGAAATGAAAACAAAGCTCACTAGAACTATCTGTAGCAGTTAGTCTCTTCAGTGTGGTAAAAACGTAGTGGCTTGTCAGAAGGTAAACAAAGAATGTGTCTGAGGAACATTGATTTTATCAGGAGAAGAGGAAAATAAAGACACTTAGCTATGAGGAAAACAAATCTTCATTATAGGAAATCACTTCTATGTGCCAAATCTAGTCTTCATAGAGGTAATGGAGAATGGAGAATTATAGAATTGTCAGGGTTGGAAGGGACCTCAGGGATCATCCAGTCCCAACCCCCCTGCCATGGGCAGGGACACCTCACACTACAGCAGGTTGCTCACAGCCACCTCCAGCCTGGCTGCAAAAACCTCCAGGGATGAGGCTTCCACCACCTCCCTGGACAACCTCTTCCTGTGTCTCACCACCCTCAAGGGGAAGAACTTCTTCCTAACATCCAATTTGAATCTATCCATTTCTAGTTTTGCTCCATTCCCCTCAGTCCTGTCACTCCCTGACACCCTCAAAAGTCCCTCCCCAGCTTTCTTGTAGCCCCCTTCAGATCCTGGAAGGCCACAAGAAGGTCTACTCGGAGCCTTCTCTTCTCCAGACTGCACAACCCCAACTCTCCCAGTCTATCTCCAGAGTAGAGCAGCTCCAGCTCTCTGCTCATCCTCATGGCCCTTCTCTGGACACATTCCAGCACCTCCAGATCTTTCTTGTAATAGAGGCTCCAGAACTGGACACAGTGCTCCAGGTGGAAGATGATGACATTTTAATGAAAAAAAAAAAGAGAGAAGCAAACCCAGTGAAGATGCTTTCCCCTCAGATACCAACATTTATATCTATCATTCCTATTATTTGTACCTATCTATTTATCATCAGTCTGTTCATAAGGAGGGTGAATACACCCCATGAATGTAAAGCATGAGAGCTGAGAGTGTGAGCTACAGGGTATTTGTACACAGCTCAATCAATTTTCCAATATGAACCAGCTGGAAAGTCCCTGGAAGGTCCAAATTCTCTGCCTGGGTTGATAATCCACACATTGAAACAGAAATTGGTTGGACATAGCAGGAGCTGCCTGGGGAAGCCTTCAGAAGAGTCCAGAGTTCTCAGCCAAAATAGGTCCTGTACCAATCAGTCAAACATGTAGCTGTGAAGGTGGCTAAGAACTCAGCCAACCACTTCCTTGTCTCAAGTCAGTCCTCTCTTTCAAACTGTCCACTGTCTTGTCTACACAGATGGGAGTACACAAGGCAGAGAGGAGCAGCTTGGACCAACACAGACAGCAGCCCTTTAGAAGAGATCAAATGATTGCACAGCTTGGGGAACATGCAGGAGGCATTGAATGAGCTGGTGGCAGACTGGCAATGTGCCATGGCAGCTTAGGAGGAAGGGCAAGGGGCAATGGACACAAACGGGAACAGGGGAGGCTCCATGGAAACGTAAGGACAAAAAGTCTTCACTGCGAGGGTGGAAGAGCCCTGGAGCAGGCTGCCCAGAGAGACTGTGGAGTCTCCTTCTCTGCAGGTATTCCAAACCCACCTGGACACTGTGATCCTGGGTGATTCACTCTAAGTGATCCAGCTCTGGCAGGGATGGATAATCTCCAGAGGTCCCTTCCAGCTCACACCTTTCTGTGATTCTGTGATTCAGAGTTCCTCCACTACCCATCAGATGTCCCTTGATGAGCACAAAGGCACAGCCTTGATACCCAGCTACACAAGAACTTGAGTGCAAACCTGAGGGATTTCATGCCTGCAACTCAAATTTCATAGCTCTTCTCACTGATTAGTTTCACTGGGGTGAAAAAATTTTGAACAGTTCCTTTCTGCAGTAGAAAATACTGCTAGTGAAGGTTTCTTTTCACCTGTGTTTACTTCTTCCATGCATACACACAGGGATAGCTCATTTTCCAAGCTCTACTCAGGCTTTCACAAAGTCTTTGTTCTTATGTCAGAAACAATTCCTACATCATCTAAGGCTGACAAAAATCAGCTTTAGCTGATTGTTTTAGCTGCCCTAAGGCTGAGAAAAATAATCAGAGAAAATTATTGCAATAACCTGAACTGCACTCATGGTTGAACTCCTGAAATATATATTCAGAACAACCTTCAGAAGCACATGGTTCATTAGGTTTTCCACATTTTCATTCTACTCTTACTCTTCCTGCAAGAGGTTTTCTCTTAGATTTAAGCTTTAGTCCTGCAGTAACTAAGTCTCTTTTCCTTGATGCTGACACTAGTGTTGATCTTGGGGTGTGATGAGAAAATCCTCCTGCTGGGAGCTGGTTCATTTCAAAAACAGCTCAAGAAAATGAATCTTCTAGAATCATTTGGGAGGATCCAAAGGAGGCTACTAAAATGATCCAAGAGCTGGAACCCCTCTGCTGTGAGGACAGGCTAAAAGCTGGAATGTGTCCAGAGAAGGGCCATGAGGATGAGCAGAGGGCTGGAGCTCCTCTGCTATGAGGACAGACTGAGAGAGNTGTCCCTGCCCATGGCAGGGGAATTGGAACTGGATGATCACCAGAGGTCCCTTCCAACCCCTAACTTTCTGTGATTCTGTGAGGAGAGTACAGCTAAAGCAATGGGAAGCTAACCAACTAGTGCAAAAGGAGCACTTTGAGTAACTGCCAGAGTAGAGACTGCTATCTGGTGTATCCTGAATATCAGAACAAACAACAAAATATCAAAGAACTCATCTTCAGGTAAGAAAGAGAAAACAGAAGATTTTGTACACCAATGTCTGCTTTTAGCATGTAAAATGGTAGAGATTTTGTTCTCAGCCAAATAAGTGATGTTTTTCCAAATTGCCTTTCTGCTAGAAAAATACTGTAAAATAAAATTTTAAAAAAATTAGAAATTATGATCCTTTTCCAGGTTCCAGGTCTGCCAGAGAAAGAAAATAAACACATGAGAACCAATTGTCCCTGAGAGGAGAGAGAACATCTCTCTTAGATACATAACAGGGAAAGGGAACAGAAGTAAGGCAGCTCATACTGATGGTAAAGGTGCCAGGGGAGAAATTACTCTTTAAGGTAAGTTGGACACAGATCACACAGATCAAAGTCAGCATTTCCATGTACATTCAAAAGCACAGTGTGAAGCCAGATCTAAACCATGCAAGAACAGGTTGCTGTCAGCTGAAAGACACAAGAGAGAAAACTGCAAATCACCCTGATCAGAGCAGGGAAAGGCACTCTTGTCTGCTTTGGCTCCCTGAAAATTCATGAGTGCCACTAACTGGCAAACCTGAGTAATGAACTCAGATGCTCTTTCCCTTGAAGTTCAGGGCAGTTACCTACTTTTCCTCCAAACAACCATCCACCTCACAGTGTATTAACCCATGGCCAACTAGATCCCTGTGGCATCTGGCGGGCTGTCAGTGATTGCTAACAGACAGAAACATCTGAGTGAAAATTCAATGGAATGTGGAGAAGAATGTCACCTGCAGCTTGGAGGCAGTGCAACATACAACAATGTAATCTTTTCCCCAGTGATCTTCTAATCTGTTGCACAAATGTCTTTTGTTCTTTCACAGAATCACAGAATATCAGAGGTTGGAAGGGACCTCCAGAGATCATCAGGTCCAACCCCCCTGCCAGAGCAGGATCACCCAGGGGAGTCTTCACAGGAATGCATCCAGGTGGGTTTGGAAAGTCTCCAGAGAAGGAGACTCCACAACCCCCCTGGGCAGCGTGCTCCAGGGCTCTGTCACCCTCACTGGAAAGGAGTTTCTCTTCATGTTGAGCTGAAATCTTCTGTGTTCCAGTTTGTCTTCATTGTTCCTTGTCTTACTGCTGTGCACCCCTAGAAAGAGCCTGGCCCCCTCCCCTTGACACCCACCCCTCAGATATTTGTAGACATGCTCTCAAGCACCTGCTCTTCAAAACAGCACCTCATTTGTAGGCAGCTCTGCACATCAAGGTGCTGCAGGCTTGTGCCCAGCAGTTCCCAGCCCCAGCCTAACAACCCAGGCAGGGTGAAGAGCTGTCCTCACTCCCACACCTGCTCTGCTCAGTTTTAAACACTGCAAGTAGGAGCCTGGGGTATTGAGGGATGCACATCTGAAAGCAAGTGCTCTCCCCTTCTTTGAAGGCTCCCAGCTTTGAAGTTACCACAGCCTTCTGATGGGTGTACATTTGGAATGCTATTGAGAACTAAACTGCACTCTCTGCTCTTGAATTTAAAGAAAAGCAGCTTAAAAAAAACCAAAACCACTGTAAACCAGTTGACACATTATTGGGAGACAATCTTATTACCATGAAAGATGAAAGCCAGAAACCAGAGAAACTACATCCTTCCCTTTCTTAGATTCCTCATTATCTGAAGATTAACATGAGGAGGACCTGGAAACCTGTCCAACTACCAAATCAAAAGCTCCCACTGGAGTTCAAACAGTGAAAAGTTTTATCAGCAAGCAGAGGATTCACTGGATTATGTTTGTAGTGACAGGATTAAGTTTTGCCCAACAAGCTGCATTACCAGAAATAACAAGGTCATTTTTACAGTAAGAAGATAAGGGCAGGATGCACTTGCTTTGCAAGCTGGCAAATTAATAGGAGATTAACCAGTAAAGGAATGTCATTAAATTACTTCATTTGTGAAATCAAGGCAAATCTTAATCCTATAGCACTGTACTTAGAAAAGGACTCAGCTGGAGTGAAGGAACAAAATCCTGGTGCTAACATGAAATCCTGGGGCTGTTTAGTCTGGAGAGGAGAAGACTGAGAGGGGATTTAATAAATGTTTATAAATATCTGAGGGCTGGGGGGCAAGAGGGAGGGGACAGGCTCTGCTCAGTTGCACCCTGGGATAAGACAAGGGGCAATGGATAGAAACTACAGCACAGGAGGTTCCTCAACACAAGGAGGAACTTCTTCACTGTAAGGGTCCCAGAGCACTGGAACAGGCTGCCCAGAGAGGTTGTGGAGTCTCCTCCTCTGGAGACTTTCCAGCCCTATCTGGATGTGTTCCTGTGTGACCTGTGCTGGATTCTCTGGTCCTGCTCTGGCAGGGGTTTGGACTCAATGATCTCCAGAGGTCCATTCCAACCCCTACCATCCTGTGAGCTGTGAGCCTGTGGCCCTGTGTGTGATCCTTCCAACAGGCATGTGACAACAACTCTGTACCACAACAGCAGGAAGCTCTTGCCACTCATAAGAAACCTACAAAGACAACTTCCCAGTTAGGTGCCTTTTTGTGGGAAACTCTACAGAGGTACCCATGAAACAGTTTGTGCAGTGGAACTGTCTGCAGTAACTCCTCACACAGACCTTGGAACAGCTTCTTGCCTTCAGTTTTCTTCTGAGTTTAGAACCAAAACATTCTAAACAGCCAAGGTTCTAAACAGCCAGTCTCAGTCTGCAGCTTCCTTTGCAGTCAGGAACAGATTCACCAGGCAAGGCAAAATCTGCTCCAGCTCTATGTGTATTACCAAGGATCAGTGAGGCATGAATGACACAGACCAAGAGCAACTCTGGGGCTGTTTTAAACCCAATGTGACCAAGTCTGGATTCCTAACAGTTTTTTAAAATAACCCACAAATATGTGAGTTTAACTCATAACTATGTGAGTTTAAACTTCTGTTGTTGTTGCTGTTGCACTCTGATGCCATTAGAATTCCTGGTGCAGAGACCTAAGTGAAGTCGTAGTAGGGTTGCCTGAAATTTATTTAGTCAACACCAAATTTCTTTCCTGATTGTTTCATTCCCATTATCACCAATTATCCATATTTTGAGCTGTGTTGATTACTTTTGAGTAGATGCAAATATCATGTATTACTGTTTCTTTTACATTGAGCATAGAATCACAGAATTGTCAGAGTTGGAAGGGACCTCAAGGATCATCCAGTCCCAAGCCCCCTGCCATGGGCAGGGACACCTCACACTACAGCAGGTTGCTCACAGCCACATCCAGCCTGGCTGCAAAAACCTCCAGGGATGAGGCTTCCACCACCTCCCTGGGCAACCTCTTCCTGTGTCTCACCACCCTCAAGGGGAAGAACGTCTTCCTAACATCCAATCTGAATCTCCCCATTTCTAGTTTTGCTCCATTCCTCCCAGTCCTATCACTCTCTCACACCCTCAAAAGTCCCTCCCCAGTTTTCTTGTAGCCCCCTCCAGTGGAAGGCCACAAGAAGGTCTCCTGGGAGCCTTCTCCTCTCCAGACTGCACAACCCCAACTCTCTCAGTCTGTCCTCAGAGCAGAGCAGCTCCAGCCCTCTGCTCATCCTCATAGCCCTTCTCTGGACACCTTCCAGCACCTCCAGATCTTTCTTTTAATAGGAGCTCCAGAACTGGACACAGAGCTCCAGGTGTGGTCTCAGCAGAGTGGAGCAGAGGGAGAGAATCCCCTCCCTGGCTCTGCTGGCCACACTTCTCTTGCTGCAGCCCAGGCTCCTCTTGGCTCTCTGGGCTGCAAGTGCTCACTGCTGGCTCCTGTTGAGCTTCTCATCCGCCAGCACCCCCAAGGCCTTTTCTTCAGGCTGCTCTTAAGCCAGTCACTGCCTTGTATTAATTAAAAGGTTGTATTAATTAAAAGCTAGCTCACAAGCCAGCCTGTGAAATTTGCCATTTCTTATATTTTTTGTCATAAAAAAAATCAATTGCTGTAATGTTCACCAAAGGCACACACAAAGAAGCAGTAGAAGTCACTACAGTCACATGCATAGCAAAATTAATTTCTAGTTAAGACCAGCTGTGCTTCAAATCGTCTTGACGTGCTGATCTGTGGAATTCCTGAAGGAGAATTTTAGGAAGATGGGCTGAACGTGCTGGAATGGTGTTTTCCCCAGGCTTCAGCCACTGCTTTTCGTTACACCGTATCTTAAAATCTGTTAAGCACTTTCCTCATGTGATGAATATCTCAGCAAATTTCTGCAATGCTGAAAAGTTGTGATGCAGCTTCAGATGGGAGCTAGTATGGTTCTTTTTCAAAATCAGAGGTGCACCATGTCACCAGTGTGAGTCTCCACGACACTGCAATCCTCTGTTTAGCAATCATTTCTCATTTAGACAAATGAGAGACTGGCAAATACAAATCTCCATATTCCAAACTTCTTCAGATTCCAATTATTTGTTCTACTTCCTTCGGGACACACAAACTCAGTTCAGTTCAACCCATGTAAGATTAAAACCTGGCATTATTTAGAGCCACAGAATCATGAATCATAGAAGCACAGAATCATGGAATCACAGAAGCACAGAATCATGGCATCATAGAAGCATAGAAACACAGAATCATGGATCACAGGATCATAGAAGCACAGAATCATGGAATCATAGAAGCATAGAAACATAGAAGCATAGAAGCACAGAATCATGGAATCACAGAAGCACAGAATCATGGAATCATAGAAGCATAGAAGCACAGCAGCATAGAATCATAGAATGGTCTGGGTTGGAAGGGACCTCCAAAGGTCATCTAGTCCAACCCCCTCTGCAGCAAGCAGAGGAATCCTCAACCAGATAGACTTTTGCTGTGATCAAATTTACTGGAGATTCTCAGCTTCTGTAGAAGACCTAATTTGTGCATACTAATATATGTAAAAAGCCACAGGGAAACTTCAAAGGATTTAAGCATGATAATCATCTTTATACTTCATTAAAACGGTAGTCACTTAAATTTCTGCTGGATAATTGTAAAGGTCCAAGATAGCTTATATATTTTTTTTTCTTAATCCCCATTCACTAAAATGTCACAGTAAATGCCTTAAAAAAATTTTAAGTGATTTTTTTTTTCCTCAGGGGAAATTTAAGTACATGCCTGCAAGTGATAGTGTTTCAGTTAATTGGCTTTGTTCTGGGCCAGCCTCTGCTCCTTGGTGGCAAGGGACAGCAGCAGAGGAAACGGTTTCAAGCTGCACCAGGGGAGGTTCAGGCTGGATGCTAGGAAATATTTCTTCCCAGAGAGGGTTCTCAAACATTACAATTGTCTGCCCAGGGCAGTGCTGGAGTCCCCATCCCTGGAGGAGTTCAAGCAGCTGTGGAGCTGTGCTTAGGGATGTGGTTTAGGATTGCTCCTGGAGTGCTGGGTCGACGGTTGGACTGGATGAGCTTGGAGGTCTCTTCCAACCAGATGTTTTCTGCAGTTCTGTGATTCATTTGGTCAATCGTATGGTAATTAAAATCTGCACCAATCTTCTCACAAACAAAAAGTAACACACTCTTGGTGAAGGAAAAAAACAAACAAAAACCAGTATTGTTAGAATTGTAAGTATTGTTAGAAAGGTGCGTTTCTCAGCATGTCTTTTATGGAAGACAAAAGCTATTTACTCTACATAGTAGATGTTTTCTGTGATTCTGTGAACACCAAAAGAGTGCCCACAATGCCCATCTAAGCTTATCTGCTGAATCCTACAGATGACAGATTTCAAAATAAGATCACAGGATGATCACAGGATGTTAGGGGTTCGAAGGGACCTCTGGTGATCATTGAGTACAACTCCCTTGCCAGAGCAGGACCAGAGAATCCAGCACAGGTCACACAGGAACACATCCAGAGAGGGCTGCAAAGGCTCCAGAGAAGGAGACTCCACAACCTCTCTGGGCAGCCTGCTCCAGGGCTCTATGACCCTTACAGTGAAGTTCTTTCTCATGTTGAGGTGGAACCTCCTGTGCTGTAGTTTACATCCATTGTCCCTTGCCCTATCCCAGGGTGCAACTGAGCAGAGGCTGTCCCCTCCTTCCTGACACCCAGCCCACAGATATTTATAAACATTTATTAAATCCCCTCTCTGTTGTGTTTGCATTTCTGTAGTGATAAATTATGTACTTCTTATTTAGCCAACTGAGATACCTCACAAAGAGTGGGTGTGAGATGCAGGATTTGCTATCTACTAAACAGCAATATGTTCACAGGAGTATATAGCCACACTATAACTTAAGGTCAAGTAAACCAAAAATATAACCTCAGCCTGTGTATGTGAGGCTAATCACAAACAATTTGTGCTCTGGATCTATCCAGGAAAGATCCATTTGCTAAATGTGTCATTGCATCCAGTGAGTCAGAAGTAGAACACTTCCATCTGCAACAGATGGTCAGAATGCATCTTATTTGTAGGACAGTCTGCTGCTAAAAGAACCAGTCCCCTCCATAATCTCTATCATCACATAAGCAGCTTCTTTCTAGTATTACTGACATGAGAAACCACACCAGCACCTTCTCTCACAAGATCAATCAACCCTGTATACACCTACATCCCTGCTTACTTCAGGAAGGACCTCAGGGAACTGCTTGAAAGAATCCAGCACAGAGCCACATAAATGATGAGGGGAGTGGAACATCTTCCTTAGGAGGAGAGCCTGAGGGAGCTGAGGGCTCTGTAGCTTGCAGAGGAGGAGCCTGAGAAGTGACCTCATTGCTGTTGATAAAGATGTGCAGGGGGAGTGCCCAGAGGCTGGAGCCAGGCTCTGCTGGGTGATGCCCAATGACAGCACAAGGGGCAGTGGTGGAAGTTGAGGCATAGGAAGTTCCATGGAAACAGGAGAAAAGTTGGGGTTTTTTTGTGTGTGAGGGTGACAGAACACTGGAAGAGGCTGTCCAGGGGGTTGTTGAGTCTCCCTCTCTGGAGATATCCAAAACCTTCCTGGATGTGTTCCTGTGTGATCTGCTCTAGGTGCTCCTGCTCTGGCAGGGGGGTTGGACTGGATGAGCTTTCAAGGTCCCTTCCAGTCTCTTACACTCTGTGATTCTGTGATTCTGTATTACTTTTACTACAGGGCAGTTTTGTCTACTAGAGTTGCATGAGATATTTTGAGATACTTTATAAACTTGGTTTGGTTTGGTTTGGTTTTCTATTCAAAACTCACCTGGATGCTTTCCTGTGTGACCTGTTCTAGGTGCTCCTGCTCTGGCAGGGGGTTGGACTGGATGAACTTCCAAAGTCCCTTCCAGCCCCTACCATTCTGTGATGTGTTCTGTATTTCTGTGTCCTAGCCACTCCTGCAAATCACTCCTGATTTTGTAGCTGGTAGCATGCCTGTTACTGGTGTGGTTTCCCACCATGCTAGCTGCTGCTCTGACTTTGTAGCACTCAATCATATATTGTGATGAGCTTCTCATTAGCTTAGTGACTGAAGGGTGCTTGCAGCTTCCTGAAGCATTTGCCAAGGGTTTGTGAAGCTGTCCCCTCAGACTGAACCTGCTGCATTGTTTCACATGTGTTTAATCCCTCATGCACAAGGCAGTATCTGTGGGAGTGACAGATGGCTGCTAACAAAGTTGCTTCCTTCTATTTCCTCCCTTGACAGCCCAGATATATGCAGCCCATCACTGGCTTCCTTCTCTAAAACTTTTAGGGCAGAATATTCCAAAGCTCAGCACATCCTAACCAGCCATTCAGTATTTCCTTCTTCTAAAAAGCCACCAGCTTCTGTTTCACAATAACTGGGAAAAAAAAAAGAAAAGGTTACTGCCATTAAATGAGTTCTTCCTTAGGAGATGTTACAGAACAATTTCAGTCAGGAAAAGACCTCTTAAGAACATCAAGTTCACTACCATGGCCATTAAACCATGTCCCCAGGTGCCATGTCCATACATTTTTTAACACCTCCAGGGATGGCAATCCACCACCTCTCTGGGCAACCTATTCCAATGCCTAAGCATTCCTTCAGTAAAGAAATTTATCCTAACATCTGTCATGGATAGAATTGAACCTACTGCTGTTACCCATACCATGCTGCAGGTGTGCCAGCTTCAAAAGTGAAACTGCTGACTGAAGCAAAGTATCCTGGGGCTTGAAGTTCAGATTGCAACATAGGAGGCTTCCTGTTCCAGTTGCTGCTTCTGGTTCTATTTTTTTGGCTGTTGTCTTTTCTGCTGGGGTGGCAGGGGGACAAGGAGGGATGGGGGAGCAGTTTCCTGGCTTGGCCCTTTGGATCTCTTGCTGCTGCTTTGTGCTGTGCTTCTTCTGCATGTAGGCTAAGGGAATGATGTATTTTGTACCATGTTGACCTGATTTTTGATCAGCAAGCTCTATTCTTCTCTCACTTTTTTTTGCCTCCATCCAAAGTTTCTGTGTGTTACACCTCCCTCACCTCTGTGTTGGGAACATAGCCAGGTTAACCTGCTGGCTTGGTTTGACCCATTTGGTTCTGATTCAAACCATCACATATCCAATCTAAACCTTCCCTGGCACAATTTCAGGCCTATCACTTGGTACTAGGGAGAAGAGACCAACACCCATAGAAATGAGGTCTCCCCTCATCTCCTCTTCTCCAGACTAAAGAATCCCAGTTCTGCCAGACACTATCCATAAGACCTGTTCTCCAGAAGCTTCACCAGCTTCATCTCCCTTCTCTGGACACATTCCAGCAGCTCAACATCCTTCTTGTAGTGAGTTCAGCTCTAAGAAAAAGGGACCAGAATCAGCTCTAGTGAAGAGATATGAGTCATCAAAGAAGAATTTTCATCCCTCCTATTTTTATGTGATATGGTAAACAAGATAAGCACTGCAGAATTAATTCAGTGCTTGCTTTGGTCACAGAGTCTGAAGTGACTGTTGCCATGGGTACGTAGAATCAAGTCATTAAAGGGGATTTAAGGACATGACAGAGGAGGAAAAAAAAGACAGCATGGAAGATTCAAGAATTGATGATTCCTGAAGAAAATGAGAATCCAAAACACAGAGGCCTAGAAAAGAAAAGCAGCCATTTGTGCCATCATGAATCAGTATGAGAGAAGAGCCAACTGAAACATCAAGGTGGAGAAAAAAAAAGAGAAGAAACTGACAGGCACACCAAGGGGGAAAGAAGAGAAGCCAGCTCTGTAAGAGGAGAGGAAGGGGCAATGAAAAGCAGGGACTGGATCATGAGGACAATGAATTGCATTATACCCATTGTGACAGAGATCAGAAAAGGCAAAAAACGATGGATAAATTTGGGAACCAAGAATCAGCAGATGATAAGAAGAATGTAAACCTGAACTTCAGCTAAGAGGGATTGTGGCAGTTCTAGGCTGATGCCTAGGAAATTTTTCCACAGGTTGAGTAGAAAGTGGTAGAATGTAAATAAATTACCACTGGATGCAAAAGAAACATAATGATGAGGTCTAAATAATGCCATTGGTCTGACAACTAACACAAAGTTGTATAAACTAACTCTCTCTCTTTCTTGCTTCTTTGCTCTGGCAGATACTGGCTTGCTGACCTTGGCTGTGTTCTTGTTGTGGCTAAGTACTAACAAGCTATTCTCTGCTTTTCTCCTCTTTTACTTGTCCCTGGTACAGGGGGGAAGGAGGGGAACAGGGGGAAGCTATTGGTGGCCCTCTGGTTTTGTCCAAGGGTGTTTATAAATTGTAACTATATGTAAACATTGTCTGTTTTGTACAGATTCATTGCATTTCATATTTCTAGACTGTAGTTTGCTTGTAAATAGAGCTTCATTTGCTTCCAGCTGAGCTGGTCTGGCAATTGCATTCAGGGATGTTGTGTGGGGGAGAATGTGGCCCTAACAGGACACCTGCCATGAGCACAAGTGAGAAGCAGGCTGGGAAGCCACCGGCAGAAAGCAAGGCATGAGTGTGATGAATACACAGGCAAAGCTGAAGGACAGTAGGACGTAGGAATGAAGTCTGTAAATCTATTCTCATAAACTGAGAGCTGGCACACAGAGCAATGGCATTTTGCTTGCCTGTGGTAAGTGCTTGCCCTTCCAGGAACTTGTGTGAGGGAGTCAGGATTCTCAGCACATCACCTCGGATACGGCTGGCCCCAACGTGAGGCACTGGCAAGAGGCAGTCTGCAAGTGGTGCCCATGGGACCACAGCTAAAGAAATAAGAGAGGAAGCAAAAGGGAAGAAATCCATTCACAACATGAAGAGCAGATATGTATGGATGATTTTCCTTACCAGCCAACAAACAAGCCACCAGGTGGGATCTGGAGGAAAGGAAGACATATTGTGTGGCAGCTGCAAGAACACATATTGTCCTGAACTACAAACCTCACAATGGAAGCACCAAAGCCTCTGCTAGTTTTAGGCTATGCCTTTAAATTTTTTCACAGATCTTGAACAGAAAGTAGTAAAAAGGTAAATAAATCACCATTGGGTGTAAAAAAGAAAATAATGATTATTCTAAACAATCCCACTGGAGAGGTAACTACCTTAAGATTTGGTTCCCTAAACAATATCTTCTTCTCTCCTCTCCTCTCCT
>VXBD01004015.1:143726-182209 GCA_013399975.1 Indicator maculatus
CTCTTCTCTTCTCTTCTCTTCTCTTCTCTTCTCTTCTCTTCTCTTCTCTTCTCTTCTCTTCTCTTCTCTTCTCTTCTCTTCTCTTCTCTTCTCCTCTCTCTTCTTTGCTCTGGGAGAGACTAACAGGCTTTGCTGACCTTTGCTGCATTGCTTTAGTTTTGGCTAAGTCTAATATCCCTGCTTCTGTCTCTTGCCCCTTTTGTACAGGAGAGTAAGGGGGAGGCAGGGAGGGGGAAGCTGTTGCAGCTCCCCTGGTCATCAAAAAGAACTTACTGGGTAGAAAAGGGATATCAATCTAAATACAGTGTGGTGTCATTTCACAGTAAGGATCACAGAATCACAGAAACATTCAGGTTGGAACAGACCCTCAGGACCACCAAGTCCACCAGAACCCTGCTCTACAAGGTTCACCCCTAAACCACATCCCCAAACAATCCTTAACCACATCCAGGGTTGGTGACTCAAGATGTGAAAGAAGGACTATTGTGGAGGAAATGGAATGCAGCTGGGGCAAAACCAGTATTGTAAAAGCACTCCACAGTGTCAAAGGTGTGTGATCACAGCTGCCTGATTGGATCTTTGCTGGGACAACAGTTGCAGAAAATATCTATCTAAGCTTCCTTACCTCAAGACACTTGAGGGTTACCTGCTCTCCCATGAAAGCTTGTCTCCAGTGCAGCTGTCAGCTTGAGAAGCACAGTCTGGTCTTTCTTTTTCCTGCTATTAGAGAGCTAAGAAACTGCTATCTCAGCAAAGAGATGTATTGCTTGAGAAAAGCTTGGGAAATTTTTATATTCCTGTGGAAGCTAAAGCTGTGAAAGGGCTTCCAAAGCAGTTTAGATGCCAACACAACCAGTGTTTGAACATGATGATCCAGAAGACCTTTCATGTTGTTCTCCCCCCAAGTCAGGGGAGCTGAAAGTAATTGTAGACCCCTTACAACAAGGTGCTGCTGGGTGATGAATGAAGGCATGAACCCTGTTGCTGTATAGCAATGAGATTCTAGAAATACAGAGAGCAGAGAATCTCAGAAGTCCTGCAAGAAGTCCTTTATTGCTGCACTGTAGAATCTCCAGCATTACAGAGTCTCAGAGTCCCACTTACAGCAGAAGTCCTGGAAGCCCTTAACAGACAAAGCAGCTAACAGAAGTAGAAGTCCTGAGCATAGCCCTAGCAGCATCCCTACACCAAAACTCTGACCAGAAGTAGCTAAGCAACAGAAGCAGAAGTCCCTAACCAAAGTGACTGTTTCTCAGAGTGGCTATTTCTATACTCTTTGTTTTCAATCCTTAACCAGTAAAACCCAACTACATCTATCAGCTGAAATCTTTTCCCAATGAGAGGTGCCAGCATGCCAAGGAGGTGGCTTCTGCAATCTGTTCCAGTCCAAGGGTGCCAAGGTGAGGCTGCTGTTCTTGGCACCCATGGAATGTGATTGTTTGGCTCCAGGCAGCTAAGGAATTGGTCAGCTAAGGAATGCTGCACTCTGCACACATCCAGCAGCTGCCCTCAGAGCAGTGGCTGCAACAACTGCCACATTATAAATCAACAAATTCAGGATGTCTTTTGAGGGGAAGGATCATTAAGACATAGTCACTCTTTCTTGTATTTTCCCTCAAGCATCCTTTCATGGTCACAGTCAGAAATAGGAAACAAGCTAAATGGCTTTCTGTTCTGACTCAGCCTGCTCCTGCTTTGAGTTTGAGATTGAAACATGCCTTTGGAATGGAACAAGAGGGAATAAGAACATTTACAGCCCTGTTACTGATTGCCTGGTTTCTTGATTTATTTATCTTATGGAGCCTTGATCATACACTGAACAATGAGCCTTCATTCCATAACCTCCTTTCAGAGGAGGAGCTGGAGGGCTTCATTTGATACCAGCAAATAACCTTTCAACTCCACCCCCTCAGAGAATGGAAGACTTGGTAATTGGAAGGCTGTCTGGAAGTTTGAGTCTCATCCATGGCTACTTGCAGGTCTTTACTCAATGAAGTGACATCCCAGAATATATGTGTCATTAAAACCCAGAAGTCTGTATGCTGTGGTACAAGGTAATGCTCATCTACTATGAAGACTAAATAGCTTTTGTCTTCCATAAAAGACATGCTGAGAAAAGCACCTTTCTAACAATTCATAGCTAACTTTTTTTTTCCCCACCAAGAGTGTGTTACTTTTTGGTTATGAGAAGATTGGTACAGACATTAATTGCCATAAAATTGACCAAATGAATCACAGAACCACAGAAAACACCTAGTTGGAAAAGACCTCCAAGCTCATCCAGTCCAACCGTCGACCCAGCACTCCAGGAGCAATCCTAAACCACATCCCTAAGCACAGCTCCACAGCTGCTTGAACTCCTCCAGGGATGGGGACTCCAGCACTGCCCTGGGCAGACAATTGTAATGTTTGAGAACCCTCTCTGGGAAGAAATATTTCCTAGCATCCAGCCTGAACCTCCCCTGGTGCAGCTTGGAACCATTTCCTCTGCTGCTGTCCCTTGCCACCAAGGAGCAGAGGCTGCCCCCTCCTCACTCCAACCTCCCTTCAGGGAGCTGGAGAGAGCAGCCTCCCCTCAGCCTCCTCTCCTCCAGCCTGAACACCCTCAGCTCCCTCAGCCCCTCCTCTAGCCCAGGGGCTCCAGGCCCTTCTCCAGCCTCATTTCCCTTCTCTGGACACTCTCCAGCCTCTCAGTGTCCTTCCTGCAGTGAGGGCCCATAGCTGAACACAGCACTCGAGGTGTGGCCTCAGCAGTGCTGAGCACAGGGGGATGATCACCTCCTGTCCCTGCTGGCCTCCCTGTTTCCAACCCAAGCCAGGATGCCAGTGGCTTTCTTGGCCACCTGGGCACACTGTTGTCTCATATTTAAAGGACTCTCAACCAGAACCCTCAGGTCCCTCTCCAAGCTGCAGTTTTAAAACAACCTTTTCCTACAGGAAGCTTTTACTGCATGTATGAAGAGCAAGGCTCTCTTGCTATCAAAAATAGGTTCTTTTGTCTGCCACTACTGTCAAATTACCTAAGACAGATCCAGAGAAAGTGAAATCATTGCCACCAGAACATCTTAATCTCATTAAAACACCTCTTCTGTTTGATGAACTATCTGCTTTTCCTTCACAGTCAAGAGACTGTCAACCATTTAGGTCAAACATCTTTCCACTGGTTGAGACCTGTTGGAAAGCATCCTGCCAGCTCCTTATGTACCATGTGAGTTTCTTTGTGATAATGAATGTTGTGGTGTCATGTGGCTCTGATGAAGTATGTAAAGGAGTTGCATAATTAGTAATATTCATCAAAGTTTCAGTAATACTCCAAATGCATTAGCTGCTGTCCAGGCAGATAGGGAAATTTAGTCACTGCTGTAAGCTGCTTGCAATTTAAAATCACTAACAATTAATAAGTGTGAGCTCAGATTATCATAGTGTTCACACTTACAAGGAAAAACATTTATCTGAAGTCTTTTTTTGCAGTATTTAGGTTAGCTAGCTAAGACCAGGGGGGAAATGGCAGCACTTGCAAATGTGCAATGACCTATATTCATCTGAATGAACCACTAAAAGCTTTAGCACACTCTGGGAGAACAACAGTGTGGGCAAAGAGGGCTGCAACCTCAAATGCCTTCTGCACAATTAGGCACACAGTTCATAATTCAGCACTCACTGTATTGAAAACTGACCTTTTTAAAACCTTTTTACTATGGATATAGCCTTGATCCATCTTCAGTTTAGCTACAGCTATGACTCATATTCTAATCTCCATAAAAGAAGGGTGCAAATGCATCCTGCTGGTCTCAGACAGCCACAAATCTTCTCTGGCTTTATCTTTTGACCAAGGTAAATACAATGTCTGTTCCTGAGGCCCAGATGATACTGCAACAAAAACAGCACAAGAGATAGATGGAAATCCAGATCACCATCTCATGCACATCTTTAAAAACAATGTGTTGTAAAGAGATTTTTTTCAAGGTAGGCAGCAATAGGAATAATAGAATGGGAGGTGACTACCTGACACTGAAATCTGACATTTGAAGAAAGACTTGGATTGTGATAGTTGAAAGATTCTGGAAGAGAACTTAATGGTTCTCAATAAGCATTTATTTTTGGTATTCCTGGTTCTTTATCAACTTAATAAAAACAAACAAAACCCAACCAATCAACCAACAACAAAAAACCCCAAAAATAACAACTCAAACCAAAAAGTCAAAAAAATAAAAGGAAAAGAAAAACTAATGATCCTTCCTTTTTCTGTTGAAATTAATTTGACTTCTGGCCTTAGTGTACAGAAAAACACCTGGCAGTGTACCCAGGTGGCCAAGAAGGCCAATGGCATCCTGGCCTGGATCAGCAATATGTGGCCAGCAGGAGCAGGGAAGTCATTCTGCCCTGTGCTCAGCACTGCTTAGGTCACACTTTGAGTCCTGTGTCCAGTTCTGGGCCTCTCCATTTAAGAAAAATGTTGAGATGCTGGAAGGTGTCCAGAGAAGGGCAACAAGGCTGGGGAGGAGTCTGGAGCACAGCCCTGTGAGGAGAGGCTGAGGGGAGACCTTATTGCTGTCTACAACTATCTGAAGGGAGGTTGTAGCCAGGTGGGGGTTGATCTCTTCTCCAAGGTAACAGTCACAGAAGGAGAGGACACAGTCTCAAGCTGTGCCAGGGGAGGTTTGGGCTGATGTGAGGAAGACATTCTTCCCAGGAAGAGAGACTGGCCCTCTGGAATGGGCTGCCCAGGGAGATGGTGGAGTCACCCTCCCTGGAAGTGTTTTAAAAGAGCCTGGATGAGGCACTCAGTGCCATGGGTTAGTTGATTAGATGGTGCTGGGTGATAGGTTGGACTTATGATCTCTGAGGTCTTTTCCAACCTGGTGAATTCTGTGATTCTGTAAAACAGCTGGGAAAGAAAAAAAAGACTAATGACCCTTCCTTTCTCTGTTGAAATTAATTGCACTTCTGGCCTTAGAGTACAGAAAAACAGATCTCAGCATCCTTGGATGTTAGGAACAAGTTCTTTACCATGAGGGTGTGGAACACTGGCACAGGCTGCCCAGGGAGGTGGTTGGGGCTCCATCCCTGGAGATATTGAAGGTGAGGCTGGACAGGGCTGTGGGCAACCTGATCTAGTTGGGGATGTCCCTGCTGACTGCAGAAGGGGTTGGACTGGATGAGCTTTGGAGGTCCCTTCCAACCCAAACCATTCTGTGATTCTATGATCTTCTGAACAGCTTTGTGCCTTTACTTTGGGGATATCATTTTCTACACTGCATTATTTCAAATACTTGGTGATAACACTTTCCTGAGATATAATTTATACCTTTTTAAAACTGGCCTTTGAAGCTGTTAACCCTGGTGTCATCCAGACTTACTAGCTAGTGAAGTGCTAGCTTGAGGTGTCCTGAAAACATGCTTGCTTTTTACACATGGTGAATTCTGAAGTGTATTTGCAAGACAACAGAAGGAAGAATTGACTCTTGCAAGACTTCCTTCGTCTACCTGTGTATCTGCTGCTGTCAGTTTACAGAGGGTAGATATCCTCATCCTCTCAGACTTCTCTGCATGACTTCCATGCAAAGAACCTCTCAGTCTTTACAGACTTACAGAGCTCTGACTTACTGTTGTCAACATGGACTAAAGCAAGTACTCCAGACTCTTTTGCTCTTCTCCACTGCAAAGTTTCACAGCTTCCTGCTGTCTCCCCAGAAGCACCAAGCATGTTGTGGGCCTCAGCTTCCATCCCACAACTGTTAAACTGGTCAAAGTTGTGAAAATCTGCTCTAACAAAGATACAAAGGAGTTTTCTACCATCTACACATTTCCCCTGCAGGAAGTAGAACTTCTCTGCAGTAAAGTTGAAGGCTGTACCACAGGAATGCTGATCCAACACCAGCCTCACTTACCTCCTGCTCCAAGCTCAGCAGGAGGACTGCCAGCTCCAGGACAAATCTAGGGCAGGATGAACATGTGTAGACTCTTGCCTTGTGTAATGCCTATTTTACACAATTTCCACCTGGAGGGAAGAGTCAGGCAGAAGGAACTCATGTCATGGGTTCTGAAAGAAAAATTACATGGTCCACTAATTTCCTGAGAGACCTTTAGACTCTGGTGATGACAGTATTATGACAGTAATACAGGAGACAGAAGAAAAGAGAGGAGAACTATGCAAGTAAAGGCCATATTAATTTGTCTGGGATATTTTTGAGATTTGAAACTGTGTAAGTTGTGCTACTGTCTCTCTCTGAATGCCTTCAAAAAGCATCCCAAAAGTGTAACACCAAATCCTTACATTTACTGTCATAATATTTAAAAATCAACAGACACCTACCCTGTAAATGATGTCAGATCTAAAACAGCAAAGTTGCAGAATCACTAAAAAAATGGGTAGCACATAAAAATTGATACACAAGTGGAGCTTTGAAAGGCAGCAAATCTGAGAGGAACTTTTATCAGCAGTGTAGGTATACATTTAAGAAAAACTGTAAAGCAAGGTGGAGAGAAGAATGCAACAGAATCAATTAAGTCATCACTCTTTTTAAGTCTGGAGAAGAGAAGGCTCCAAGGAGACGTGAATGTGGCCTTCCAGTATCTGAAGAGGGCCACAAGAAAGCTGGGGAGGGACTTTTGAGGGTGTCAGGGAGAGATAGGACTGGGGGGAATGGAGCAAAAGTAGAAATGGGGAGATTCAGATTGGATGTTAGGAAGAAGTTTTTCCCCATGAGGCTGGTGAGACACTGGAACAGGTTGCCCAAGGAGGTGGTAGAAGACTCCCTGGAGGTTTTTGCAGCCAGGCTATGAGCAACCTGCTGTAGTGTGAGATGTCCCTGCCCATGGCAGGGGGTTGGAACTGGCTGATCCTTGAGGTCCCTTCCAACCCTGACAATTCTGTGGTTCTATGATTCCTACAGAACCCTGGCACAAGGCCTGCCTTCGCTTCCCAGCGTGACAGGAATTTGTGAGCACTCTTAACATGCTTTGCATTGAAAAGCTGCCTGCATCTCATTCTTATTGGACAATATGACTGGGGGGGGACTAGACAGAAAGCTGCTTTGCTTGATCACAGCATGCACTGTCAGGAGCACGTTTTTTAAATGCATTCATTCAGAAACACCTACAGGAACGTGCTTAAGTACCACCATGACTAACTAGAGCCCATTATGCTCATGCCTCCCTGCTGCATACTCTGCAGAAATCTCCTGCTGTACCTTTTATAAGCATCAGGAGGTCTGCTGTGACATACATCTCACTTCTAACAGCTCACAGGACTAAAAACAACAGAGGAAAGGAGATTCAGACTTTTTTACGTGGGAACAAATACTGCTGACACTGTTAGCATTGCCCTGCTGAGACCACCCCTGCAATCCTGTGTCCAGCTGGGGGCTCCCAGTTCAAGAGAGACAGAGACCTGCTGGAGAGAGTCCAAGGGAGAGCCATGAGGATGCTTAGGGGACTTGAGCATCTCCCCTGTGAAGAGAGACTGAGAGCCCTGGGGCTGTTTAGTGTGGAGAAGAGAAGGCTGAGAGGGATCTGATCAATGTCTATCAATAGCTGAGGGGTGGGTGTCAAGTGGAGGGGGCCAGGCTCTTTTGGGTGGTGCACAGGAATAAGACAAGGAGCAATGGGTACAAACTTGAACAGAGAAGGTTTCACCTCAACATGAGGAGAAACTTCTTTCCAGTGAGGGTGACAGAGCCCTGGAGCAGGCTGCCCAGAGAGGTTGTGGAGTCTCCTTCTCTGGAGACTTTCCAAACCCACCTGGATGCATTCCTGTGCAGACTCCCCTGGGTGATCCTGCTCTGGCAGGGGGGTTGGACTGGATGATCTCTGGAGGTACCTTCTAACCTCTAATGTACTGTGGGACTGTGATATCTCTGTGTGAATTACAGTGGCCACTATCTGCCCACCAGCCAGTGTCCACCAAGATCTCACCATTTTTCTTTATAGAATCACTTTCTTCCAATTACTCAAAGATCCATAAATATGTACCTGCTGATTTCTAGCAAGAATACAATTTCCTAAGTATTTGTAATGTACAGAAAGAAACCTCAGAGTAGACAGATAGTAGCAAGCCAGTAGCATGCTTAAAGTTCCTATAAAATGATTCATTTGTGATTGATTTTTATGAGTAGTGTAGAAATTCAGCCAGTAAAAAACCCCAACACCACCACCAATGACACATATCAAAGGGTACATAAATATGTACTTGCTTATTTCCAGGGAGAGTATGTTTTCCTAAGCATTTGTAATGTACACAAAAAAAAAAAACCTCAGGGTAGACAAGCAGTAGAAAGCCAGTAGGATGCTGAATAATTCCTATAAGAAGACTCATTTGTGATTGATTTCTATGAGTAGTGTAGAAACTCAGCCAGAAAAACCCAAAACCCACCACCAATGACAACATATTTAGGAAATTCTTCAATTTAAAAAAATTATATTGCCTCTACTACTAAATAAAATAAATTGTCAGGGCTGTTTCCTTCACAATATGAAGAAAAGGCCTTGGGGGTGCTGGGGGATGAGAAGCTCAACAGGAGCCAGCAGTGAGCACTTGCAGCCCAGAGAGCCAAGCAGAGCCTGGGCTGCAGCAAGAGAAGTGTGGCCAGCAGGGCCAGGGAGGGGATTCTGCCCCTCTGCTCCACTCTGCTGAGACCACACCTGGAGCTCTGTGTCCAGTTCTGGAGCCTCTGTTACAAGAAGGATCTGGAGGTGCTGGAAGGTGTCCAGAGAAGGGCCATGAGGATGAGCAGAGGGCTGGAGCTGCTCTGCTATGGAGACAGACTGAGAGAGTTGGGGTTGTTCAGTCTGAAGAAGGGAAGTCTCTGAGGAGACCTTCTTGTGGCTTTCCAGGATCTGAAGGGGCTACAAGAAAGCTGGGGAGGGACTTTTGAGGGTGTGAGGGAGTCATAGGACTGGGGGGGGATGGAGCAAAACTAGAAATGGGGAGATTCAGATTGGATGTTAGGAAGAAGTTCTTCCCCATGAGGGTGGTGAGACACAGGAAGAGGTTGCCCAGGGAGGTGGTGGAAGTCTCATCCCTGGAGGTTTTTGCAGCCAGGCTGGATGTGGCTGTGAGCAACCTGCTGTAGTGTGAGGTGTCCCTGCCCATGCCATGGCAGAGGGTTGGCACTAGATGATCTAACCCTAACAATTCTATGATTCTATGTTGTGCTATGGTATTACAGAAATATCATTGTCAGGGCTGTTTCTTTCCCAACATGTCAGACCGTGGTACTACAGAAATATCTTGGGGGAGGGGTTGAGTAGGAGAGAGTTGAAAACAAAATCTGTAAAATTTTGCAGCCACAGTTTTCCATTAGGCATTAGCAGAAGAACATTTATGTTTTTAGTACCCCATGTACCTGTACTTCACACATACTTAACACTCCTCAGTTTCATTATTGAAAATCTTTACCCAGGAAACTAAGGATTACAGAATCACAGAAACATTCAGGTTGCAAGAGAGCCTCAGGATCACCAAGTCCCACCCAGAACCCTACTCTACAAGGCTCACCTCTAAACCATGCCCCCAGGCACCACATCCAAACCACCTTTAAACACATTCAGGGTTGAGGACTCCACCACCTCCCTGGGCAGCACATTCCAATCCTTGCCCACAAAAAACCAAAAAAAATTTCCCCTAGTGGCCCTAGGGACCACCATCCTAGGGATGCAACTCAAGGAACACTTCACCCAGAATCTCAAGCTCCTTTTACTACAGCTGCATAACTGTACATCTGCAAAAGAAGTTACTACCTGTGTCTGTTGTACTCCCATCCATTACTGTTATCAATACCTGCATCTCTTACTGTTCCCAGGTACCTTTTGTTTCCTTCTGTACCCAGATTGTGACAAAGGTACTTCTGTTTCTCAGAGATCTTGGGCTATGGGCAAGCAAACTGTTATGTTCCTCCATCAGATAGGCCAAATGCTAATATTCCATCAAGAATACAGACATCAGTGTGTAAATCACAGCTGATGGGCTGCTCAGACACCTATTTCAAACTGAGCTGCATGTCTTTTCCTAGTTTGGCCCCATCTTCTAGCAGGAATCACAGGCTCACAGGATGTTATGGGCTGGAAGGGACTTCTGGAGATCTTCCAGTCCAACCCCCCTGCCAGAGCAGGACCAGAGAATTCAGCACAGGTCACACAGGAACACATCCAGAGAGGGCTGCAAAGGCTCCAGAGAAGGAGACTCCACAATCTCTCTGGGCAGCCTGCTCCAGGGCTCTGGGACCCTCACCCTAAAGAAGTTCCTCCTCATGTTGAGGTGGAACCTCCTGTGCTGTAGTTTATATCCACTGCCCCTTGTCCTATTCAAGGGTGCAACTGAGCAGAGGCTGCCCCACTCTTCTCTGGCAGGGGGGTTGGACTCTAAGATCTCCAGAGGTCCCTTCCAACCCTTAACATCCTGTGATCCTGGGATCCTATTGGAAAAAATGTACAAATATAGAACATTTTGTTTTTTAATTCCATATATTGCCTTCCAGTAGGCTTTATTCCCTACTCATTAAGTGCTTGGTATCAGCAGAAACATTACTGTTTACAGCCTGCAAGCTTGGCACTGATTTGTCCTCTTAGATAAATGCCCCTAGAAATCAGATTCCATTTTACCAGGGAAGCTGTACCCAATTTTGCCACAGCTGTGTGATGCTATGTCTCCTTATTTGCATACCAACTCATTACTCATTGAAAAAAAAAAAAAAAAAAAAAAGGATTGTGTAAGTCACACAAGTACACATGGAGCAGATTTCAAAAAAGGTAAAGGCAGAGGGACCTGGCCAGGCTGGCTGGGTGGGCAGAGGCCAAAGGGATGAGATTTAACAAGGCTAAGTGCAGGGTTCTACACTTTGGCCACAACAACCCCAAGCAGCACTACAGGCTGGGGACAGAGTGGCTGAGAGCAGCCAGGCAGAGAGGGACCTGGGGGTGCTGGTTGATAGTAGCTGAACATGAGCCAGCAGTGTGCCCAGGGGGCCAGGAGAGCCANCTTCTCCCAGGCAACCAGCAGCAGAAGGAGGGGACACAGTCTCAAGCTGTGCCAGGGGAGGTCTAGGCTGGATGTGAGGAGGAAGTTCTTCACAGAGAGAGAGATTTGCCATTGGAATGTGCTGCCTGGGGAGGTGGTGGAGTCACCATCACTGGAGATGTTCAAGAGAAGCCTGGATGAGGCACTTAGTGCCATGGTCTGGTTGATTGGATAGGGCTGGGTGATAGGTTGGACTGGATGAGCTTGGAGGTCTCTTCCAACCTGGTTGATTCTATGAATCTATGGTTTGTGTCCTGAAGACAGCAGGACTGCATAGCAGCCTATGCCCAGCAGAGCAGTCTTTAACTGTAGTCTTCCTAAATACCAATCAGCATTTCATCTGTGTGACTTCTTACATCTATTCAATTCTCCAATGCATTAAAGCACATTGCCCTGCATGTTTCAATCTCTTTGGTGAGCTTAAAAATACTGACAAGTATTACTGTCCTTCTCAGCAATGTCAGTTACTCTTTCATGCCTATTAAAACAACATTAATAGAATCAGGTGTAGGGTAACAAGAATCTTTAGATGTTTATCTGTGCAAGCAAACAAACTATCTTTCATGCTTTTATTGACACGAAATGATTCTGTTGCAGAAAAACAGAGTGCCAGAACTGTTTTAAGAAGGTAGGTAACAGAAGAGCCAAGACCAAGAGCACTGGGGTGGCTGGCAGCAGTGGCTTGCCCACAGGGGGGCTCTGAGCACACAGGATTGCAGGCTGCTCACAGGGGCCTCTGCCTGCAGCTGCTGCAAGGTGCAGGAGAAGTAACAGGATGCAAGTGAAAAGCTCTAACAGCATATGACTGCTTCCAGATTACATGGACTCCCTGGGGTAGGGTGGGGGGGAGGCCAAATGTTTAGGTTTTGTTGTTGTTGTTGTTGTTGTTTTGGTTTTTATACGGAGCAAGTCTGATGCTTGTTCTCTTCTGCAGGGAGAAAATCCCATTGGGGATTGCCAGTTGAAACAGGATTATGCACACAAGTGACAGTGCCTCACAGCTAAGGAAGAAGCAATGAAAATCACTGCTGATTGATTTTTCCACATCAATTGCATTCAAAAGACAAGGTGTCTCTATCTCTTATAACAGAATTCCTGTTGGGCTCTTCAGACACCAGGTCTGGAAGCAGACATGGCTCAGGGCATCAGTGCTGCTGTATTCCAGCCACTGTTGGCACTGCCCACGCTCATCACCCACAGCCCCAGCTCAGCCCCACCGTGCTCTGCTGCAGCACTCTCTGGCCTCCCTCAGCTTCACAACCCTGCCCAAACTGCAGGCCCACAGACAGTCACCTCTGCCTCTGCCCTGCACAAGGAACACACAGGCCAACAGCTGTGAATCTGGACAAAAACACGAATGACACATTCTTGCACCATGAGAAGAAACGAAGAGAAAAGGAGCAGAGTGTGAAATGACAACAAATATGCAGAGAGAGAGATGTCTGCAAGAGTTCAGCGCTCAGCAGAGGGCTCCAGCCCTGCACTGCTGCTCACTGCTGCCTGTGCCAGGGGTGCTGCAGGCAGCCCACCCGCCAGAGGGAGACTGCACACTTCATCCAAGCACAGACCTCTGCCTTGAAATCAGGGTCAAGGTATTTGTTGACTTGAAACGAGAAGAAGCTTCATGTTTTCTGTTCTACCATTGTCTGGAGACTGTTTTTCCTAGTAGGAAAAAAAACCCTCTGATGTTCCTGCAGTAAGAAGCTGCAGGGATGGAAATAAAAATGGCTTGTGTCCTTTTAGTTTCTGTGAAACATCCAGCAGAGAGGAAAAAAGACAGCAGAGCAGAAAGCCTGCCTGGGTCCACGTGCCCATGCACTCGGTGTTACTGACATACTGTAACTCGTTCTGCTTGAGTGCACAGAGTGAAACACTCCTCCTCTCTCTCATTAAAGATGGTCTTAAAAACATGTCTGGATGGCAGTCTCAGTTCCCATCTTTTCCTTTACAGTGCTGTCTAGGCTATAGAAAAAAAAAATCGCTGAAGCGCTGAAATACAGACAAAACCGAGTCCCAGTACAGAAGGCTGTTGCCAGGTGTTGGTAATACCACCACAAAATGCAAACATTTGAAGCAGATATTTAACTGAGCCTAACATGAAATACAGAAGCAAGCTGACTGGCCTAATTTTGAGTGTGTGCTGGGAGTACTCCCCTCACTGCAGTGCAGTTAGCCCTGAAGTGTGTCACTGCAAGCAGATCAGCTTTCCTTCTAAATTAAATCCTCCTCACAAGAATAGTCACAGTCCCTACTCCCTCTTTTCTAGAGTGATTTGCAATATATTTTGTCTAGAAGGTAATACAATAATGAGTATTTCTTATTGCAGTCATGTTTAGATGTTGAAGAGTGAGGTTTCTTGGTGCTCAACACTATATTTACTCAGTTATTGGTACAACCATTGCTTTTGTCGTCCTTCATTGTATGGTAGAGTGTTGCAGGCACTGTTCTGAGGGCAGCTGCTGGATGTGTGCGGAGTGCAGCATTCCTTAGCTGCCCAATTCCTTAGCTGCCTAGAGCACAACAATCACATCCCATGGGTGCCAAGAACAACAGCCTCACCTTGGCACCTTTGGATTGGAACAAGCTGCAGAAGCCACCTCCTTGGCATGCTGGCACCTCTCATTGGGAAAAGATTTTCGTTTATCTATATGGTTGGGTTTTACTGGTTAAGGGATTGACAACAAAGAGCACAGAAACAGCCACTCTGAGCAATAGTCACTTTGGTTAGGGACTTAGGTTAGGAACAGACTGGGGAGGTTAGGGCTTTGCTAGGGATTTTTGCTTGTGTTAGTTAGCTACTACTGGTCAGGGCTTTGGTTTAGGGATGCTGCTAAGGATATGCTCAGGACTTCTACTTCTGTTAGCTGCTTTGTCTGTTAAGGGCTTCCAGGACTTCTGCTGTAAGTGGGACTCTGAGACTCTGTAATGCTGGGGATTCTACGATGCCCTTCCAGCCCAGCCCACTCTGTGATTCTATTTATTGTAAAAAAACAACTCTTCCCTTCCTCAACAGAAATTCTAGCAAGGCTGAAGTAACACTTAGAAACTCTAAACTTATGACTAGCACCCTAGAAACGAATGTGGTCCAAAATACTGAGATTTTACTCATGATGTTCAGTGACACATGTCAAATTCATTTGCTCACTAGGTAAAACCTTTCAAAAGGAAAAGAATTGCCCTAATGCCCCATAGTATATGACAGAGCACTGCAATGCTGGTGCTGCAAAGCACAAACATGTAGCCAGACAATGCCTTGATCTCTTAACAGTAACTGCAGGCAAACTGCAACTGAGAGCAGGCCAGAAATAGGCTTTCCATCCATCAAATGCCTGGCATTGTTATTCCACTGTGAGGGTCACAGAGCAGTGGAGCAGGCTGCCCAGAGAGGTGGTGGAGTCTCCTTCTCTGCAGACTTTCCAGCCCTATCTGGATGTGTTCCTGTGTGACCTGTGCTGGATCCTACGGTCCTGCTCTGGCAGGGGGTTGGACTCGAAGATCTCCAGAGGTCCCTTCCAGCCCCTAACATCCTATGAGCCTGTGATTGTGATCATCCTTTTTCTTTTGGGGCTACAGGTAGAAGAGAGTTGTATATTTATTTTCCCACTGAATCTGAAAGACCACGAAGAAGAATGTCCAGAAAAGGGAAAATGCAGCATTGGGGGGGGAAATGAAGTTAAGGGAATACTGCAAGTCTTGCCTGTTTCTAACCTAGAAAAACAAGGATTCCTCACTCTGGTGCCTGAAAGTTCCACTGATTTCAAGAAATCTATTTAAATTAAACCAGGAAGCAACAAAACACAGAAGTCTTGAAACATGTGTCCCTATCCTTCTGTGACTGTTTTATATTAAGGAAAAAAGAGATGTGGAGTAGGCCATGCAAAGGGTATACAGTGAGTTATGCACACACAAAGGAGACGCTGAGTGAACACAACCACAACAGCTTTTCACAAGGCTTTTTACATTCAGGACTTAAGACTGTCATATATAGGATACTTGAGCACTGTAAGAAGAATGAGTATGTAATCTCAATGAAAATATCCATTTTAATTACACCAGCAGCAATTTGAAATAGAAAAAAATGTGTGTTTTGGAGTTCACTGAGAGGTGCTAAAACACACTCTGCCACATCATGCAGACTTTCCTCCTTGCTTTGCTTTGATTCTGTGATAATGGGAGTCAAGTCTTCCTTCTCCTTTTAAATAACAGAAAACTATCAGGAGCAGTTAGTCATTTTCAAGGGGGTCCATTATCCTATTACAGAGAAAGAAAAGTAATAGTTTATTACAATTTAAGAGGAAACATAGCTCTGAGTTGAAACTGCATCACATAATGCAGGATTTAGTACCTGGGAGTTTAATGTTAGAGTGCAGTTAACATACAACTAGCTCCTACCAAGAAAGGACAGGAAGCTTACCCTCTACAGCTTTAACATATCTTTTAGCCCATTCTCTGCATTTTGGAGAAAGGAAGAAGGCTGTCTCTGCACTGAGCCAAATTTACCAGCTGCCATGCTGCAGCCAAGTCTGCCAGGTGAGCCATGAAATCAGTCCTGCCTGGTGTGCTTTTGCCACTGGAATGCAGCTAGACCCTTACACAAACACAAGCTGCTCTAAGAAGGAGGACTTAGCTCTGTGAAAGATGAGGCTGTGATTTTATATGCCCTATGAAATTTCATATGTGTGCTTCCACCCCAAAAATAATTTGGCATTACATTAAGTGAAGATGCAGTCTCAAGAGTGCAATTCACAGTAAGCCTTAGTTTCATGCTACATGTTTGTGGTGGATTGAAATTTTCCCCCCAATCTGGAGAAACTACCCCAAAATAAAATTGCCAGACCAGCTCAGTTTGGGATGGAAGCAAAGGAAGCTCTATTTACAAGCAAACTAAAATCTAGACATGTGAAATGCAATGAACATGAACAAAATAGACAATAGATGCACAATATATGTGTATTTACAATTTATAAACAACACAGCAACTCCTCAGACCCCTCTGGACAGATCCAGGGGAACTGTTCACCTCTTCCCCCACTCCCTCCCTCCTTCCTGTTACCTCACACAGTAGTCAAAACAGATCCCCTGGCAAGGCCATGGAAAAGAGAGAGAAAGGTTGCAGGCAGAAGGGACAGGAGAAGGAAAGAGAAGAAGAACTATTTATACCACTCCTCTATATTCCATTAGCAAGCCAATGAATTCTATAGACCTTAGCATTATTTTCCTTTTACATCCAATGCTAATTTATTTTACTTTCAGTCTTTGCAGTCAAGGACTAGGCTAAAGTTCCCCCTTCAAACTGGAACATTGTGTCAGATGCATTCTTTTCAAATTCATACCTACACTTTAAGAGATGAGATTTCTCTGGCACAGTCTGAGGGAGAAAATGAATACCAAGGCCTGGGTTCATACAAATTTAGGTATTTAACTGAAGTACCTCAGCTAGGAGCTTCTAACTACAAGAAGTCAGCAGAACCTCAAAGAGTATACACAGTCCTCCTAAAATCCCAATCACTTTCTGGAGATGCCCCTCTCTCAGGAAACACTCACTCTCTCCACTGACTGTGTGGAAAACTTGGGATCCAGTGTCTAAGCCTGGGCAGGATTAATCTGTGCCTAGGTATTCCATGATTCTGTATCTGGCTCAGGTGTCAGGGAAGAATACAGCATTAAGGGAGGGTATTATCATACAATGAGTGATAGAACAGACAGATCACAGTCATAGGATCACAGGATGTTAGGGATTGGAAGGGACCTCCAGAGATCTTTGAGTCCAACCCCCTTGCCAGAGCAGGACCAGAGAATCCAGCACAGGTCACACAGGAACACATCCAGACAGGGCTGCAAAGTCTGCAGAGAAGGAGACTCCACAACCTCCCTGGGGAACCTGTTTCAGTGCTCTGGGACCCTTACAGGAAAGAAGTTCTTCCTCATGTTGAGGTGGAACCTCCTGTGCTGTAGTTTACATCCATTACCCCTTGTCCTATCACAGGGCCAGTAGATCCCTGTCCCTCTTGAACTGGGGAGCCCAGAACGGGATGCAATATTCCAGGTGAGGTCTCACAGGGCAGAGTCCCCATGAGGCATCCAAGAACAATGCAGCTTTTTCACCACCCAGCTCACTGGGGAGGTAGCAGAATTACTCTTTTATTCTGTGAAAGATGTTTAATGCAACTTTACCACGAGGCCTTTTTCCTCATACAGTTTATTCTCATTAAACACAGATCACTGCTTTGCTGAGCTGGCATCATCAAAAAATACCAACTGACCACAGAACACTCTGTAACAACAGCTTTTCTTTCCAGCATTAACAGACTTCATAGAAATGATAAAATGCTGTTATTCTTCATGCCACCTCATGTATTGTCACCACAGCACATCTCCTGAGAACTACACTGATCTTTGCATTACAGGTGCCAAGATAGCTTTGCCTTTTCAAGTCAGAGGGGGGAAACTCTGGCAGAGACAGATGAGGACAGTTATATCTATTTCAGAGTCCATATTCCCTTCAGATGGAAACACCCCAGTTTCCCCAGGCTCAAGTTTAGGGCAAGCACCCTGGACACTCAGAGGAATATGGCCTTAGAGGGTTCTTGGCCAACTTCAAATTTTAAACTGATTATGAGAGAAATTGCAAATAAATGTCCAAAATACATATTTTGTTGTTGCAGAGCATTCCAAGGGGACCTTCTGTATTACAACCATACTAAGTCAGCTCCATGACTCAGTGGAGCTCTACAGATCTGCTTCATTGATGACCTTTCCTGTCTGTAATATATGGTTTGGAGGCACATACAAGGAAAGTGCTGAACTATGTTCCCAAGTCCTAATGCAAACAAAAGGAGCTACCCTGAAACACTGGGAAGTAATCTTTGGTTCTCATGTGGGGGGGTTTGCATAGAAGTTGGTTATTCTCTGAATAGTTCCTACCAGGAAGATATTTTGAAAGACTCATTAGATCCATTGACTTCAGTCATGCACCAGTTTCCCTGACCTCAAACACAAATGAAGGCAGAATCAGACTATCTCCCAGTTCAGAACACAGCTGTTCTTCTCTCCCAAACTAATTCATTTAAAAATATGCCAAGCATTCCATAACAAGATATTCCAGCAATTTCCAGTTGTCCATTATTTTTTTCATTTCCCCTCACAATCAGACTTGATTGAGAGAAAATGGGAGGGAAAAATACATGCATTATTCATGTGTAGTGCATCATGACTGCTCCACCAGGACATTTTCCTTCATTCAAGCACAGAGACAGAATCATTTTCTCCTAGCTCTGCCACTCTTTCTCTTCCTACTCAGAAGTACATATTTTACAGTACTGATCTGACATTATATGGCACTGAAGTGATGTAAGCTTTGCCAGTGGGGAAAGAAATACCAACATTAGTATAGCAAAGTTTGATGCTTTCAACGAGTCATCAAAATTTCAGAAAACCAAAACAAGTTTATAAAGTATCTTAAAATATCTCAGACAACTCTAGTAGACAAAACTGCCCTGTAGGTAAAAGTAATACAGAATCACAGAATCACAGAGTGTAAGGGGCTGGAAGGGACCTCAAAAGCTCATCCAGTCCAACCCCCCTGCCAGAGCAGGAGCACCTAGAGCAGATCACACAGGAACACATCCAGGCAGGTCTTGAATATCTCCATAGAAGGAGACTCCACAACCCCCATGGGCAGCCTCTTCCAGGATTCTGTCACACTCACAGGGAAAAAACTTTTCCTTCTATCTCCATGGAACTTCCTATGCCTCAACTTCCACCACTTGTGCTGTCATTGGGCATCACCCAGCAGAGCCTGGCTCCAGCCTCTGGGCACTCCCCCTGCACATCTTTATCAACAGCAATGAGGTCACCTCTCAGGCTCCTCCTCTCCAAGCTACAGAGCCCTCAGCTCCCTCAGGCTCTCCTCATAAGGAAGATGTTCCACTCCTTTAGTCACCTTTGTGGCTCTGCACTGGACTCTTTCCAGCAGTTCCCTGAGGTCCTTCCTGAACTGAGGGGCCCAGAACTGGACACAATACTCCAGATGCAGCCTCAGCAGGGCAGAGTAGAGGGGGAGGAGAACCTCTCTCAACCTACTAACCACAGCCCTTCTAATCCCCCCCAGGATGCCCTCGGCCTTCTTGGCCACAAGAGCACATTGCTGGCTCATGGTCATCCTCCTATCCTCAAGGACCCCCAGGTCCTTTTCCCCCTCCCTGGATCTGCTGGAAACACTCCTCTGAATGCATCCCAGGATCCCATTGGCCTTCTTGGCCACAAGGGCACACTGCTGACCCAGGGAAAACTTGTGGTCCACCAGCATGATCATTTACTAAGCAACACATTTCTAGAGGATTGTGGCTGTTTTGCTAATAATCATTTGTGTCCTCAGGCCCTAAGTTCTGGGGGCAGGGTCACTGACTGAAGATGTGAAGGTTTCTCTCAGACATCTCAGAGTAACCTCTGCCATCTCAATAAAGACAACTTAAGGCAACCAGTTCGAGGGAGCAAGACAGACACACACGTAGACAATCTCCATTTTTGCCTTCCTGGAACTGTTTAGCCATGGAAGTTTTGACCCAGGTGAACAGGAGCAGTTGGGAAGCAAGACAAGTCACATTCAGCTGAGCAGTAAAACCACTGTTTCCCCATAAACCCTGCACAGGGCACTAGGACAGACTAAGCTGCTTAGGCCTATCTCTGATCAATAACTCACAAACTAGCAGAAGGCAAACAGAACAGGGCAGGAGTCAGCTCAGTATCATTTGAAGGCATGAATGATACCAGTGAGTAACAAATACTGTCTGCAGCGTTTTAGTTGCAGGTGAGGATTCACTGGAGGCAGGGACTCAGCATGATCCTTCCATCAGATGTGAAGTACTCAAGACTGGATGTGAGGACAAAGGATTGCTGCTGGTTTTCAATAGCTTTTACAGGGAAACTACTGAAAGGAATGAAGTTGCCCTGATATGCTGATTACTGTAAAATCCATTCCACAGAAAAGAGGCACTTACAGGAGCATTTCTCTCCCAGGTATGTGAGTAGATTGTTTGTAGGTGGTGGGAAAAGGCAGGGCCAAGGCACAGCTACGAATACTTCCCAGCAAGTTTTGCATTCACAGAATCACAGAAACACTCAGGATGGAAAAGCCCCTCAGGATCACCAACTCCAACCCAGAACCCTACTCTACAAGGCTCACCTCTAAACCATAGCCCCAAGCACCACATCCAAACCACCCTGAAACACATCCAGGCTTGGGGACTCCACCACCTCCCTGGGCAGCACATTCCAATCCCTGACCACTCTTGATGGGAAAAAATTCTTCCTACTGTCCAGTCTAAACCTGCCCTGCTGCAGCTTGAGGCTGTTCCCTCTTGTTCTATAACTACCTGAGAGAAGAGACCAGCACCAACCTCTCCACCACCTCCTTTCAGGTAGCTGTAGAGAGCCATGAGGTCTGCCCTCAGCCTCCTCTTTTCCAAACTAAGCAGCCCCAGCTCCTTCGGTCACTCTTCATAAGATTTATTCTCCAGGCCCTAAATAATAATATCAAGACCCAGGCTCCTTACTGTAATATGATTAAATCTGCATTTTTAATGAAGGTATGTTCTACATATTTAATGAATGACTTCTGCATATGAAGTCATTCACTAGAAGTGTCTGGTAAGAGTGAAGTGGCTGTAAATTTGTTCTCCAGGCCCTTCCCAGCTTCCTTGCCCTCCTCTGCCCTGGCTCCAGCACCTCCACATCTCTCTGGGATTGAGGTGCCCAAAACTGGACACAACACTCAAGGTGTGGCCTCACCAGAGCTGGGTCCCAGGGGACAATCCCTTCCCTGCTCCTGCTGGACACAGCATTGCTGATCCCAGCCAGGATGCCTTTGGCTTTCTTGGCCACCTGGGCACACTGCTGGCTCCTCTTCAGTTGCTTGTCCATCAGCACCCCCAGGTCCCTTCCTGCCAGACAGCAAAATCAATGCATGCCACACTTTATCAGGTCTACCCTGCACTTCGCTGCTTTGTATCTTATTGCAAATCTTTTTAGAGGTAGATTAGCAATCATTAGATGAATTAGCAAATAACTCATAAAAAATGGTCTCTTGCTTCCTTTTGTGAAGGAAGTAGTCTATCCACCTGAGATCTTGTGGTAGCAAGGGTGACCTGAAAATGCAGCTTGCATCTACAAAGCCACATGGGGATTGTCCTCCCCACTATCCCTAGAGTCCACACAACCCCCGAAGTAAAAACCCACAGAAGAACACCTCACCACATCTTTGATACACCAGATATCCATTACATAGTCTGAATGCAAGGCTGGCTGAACAGACTGGGCAAGTGCCCTCAGGTGTCAGTTCATAGTATCACAGTATCTCAGAACATTAGAGGTTGGAAGGGACCTCCAGAGATCATCCAGTCCAACCCCCCTGCCAGAGCAGGATCACCCAGGGAAGTCTGCACAGGAATGCTTCCAGGTGGGGTTTGAAAGTCTCCAGAGAAGGAGACTCCACAACCTCTCCGAGCAGCCTGCTCCAGGGCTCTGTCACCCTCACTGGAAAGAAGTTTCTCCTCATGTTGAGCTGAAATCTTCTCTGTTCAAGTTTGTACCCATTGCTCCTTGTCTTATCACTGTGCACCACCCAAAAGAGCCTGGCCCCCTCCACTTGACACCCACCCCTCAGATATTGGTAGACATTGATCAGATCCCCTCCCAGCCTTCTCTTCTCCAGACTAAACAGCCCCAGGGCTCTCAGTCTCTCTTCACAGGGGAGATGCTCAAGTCCCCTAAGCATCCTCCTGGCTCTCCCTTGGACTCTCTCCAGCAGGTCTCTGTCTCTCTTGAACTGGGAAGCCCCAAACTGGACACAGGATTGCAGATTCATAATACTGGTGTCAATGCAGAGAAGCACATTGGAAATGCACATTGCCAAATATTTGAAAATAATCAAATTCATGGCACCAATCTGTTACAGAGAACCCCAACATGTCCGTGTATCTGAGAGCCCAAGCTAGGCAAGTGGTTAGGGAAGCTGAACACTGCTCGTCTGTCTCTAACTCCACCTCCATGTAGGACCTTGGGGTAGGTTGAAATTATCCCCCAACCAATTTGGAGAATTACCCCTCCAAAATAAAATCACTCAGACCAGCTCAGTTTGGGATGGTAGCAAATGAAGCTCTATTTACAGATAAACTAAACTCTAGAAATATGAAATGCAATGAATATGTACAAAATAGACAATAGATGTACAATTTATAAACAACACAGAAACTCCTCAGACCCCCTGGATGGATCCAGGGGACCCACTCACTTTCTACCCCACTCCCTCCCTCCTTCCTCTTACCTCACACAGCAGCCAAAACACAGATCCCCTGGCAAGGCCATTGAGGAGAGGGAGAATCACAGAATCACAGACTCAATAAGGTTGGAAAAGACTTCAAGAACCATCAAAGTCCAACCTGTCACCCAAGACCTCGTGACCACTAGTTGCAAGCAGAAGCAACAGAAGAAGAGAGAGAATTGTTTCTGCCTCTGCTCTATATTCCCATTATCAATCCAATGAATTCTATAGACCTTAGCATTATTTTTCTTTCACATCCAATGGTAATTTATTTTACTCTCAGTCTTTGCAGTCAGGGACTAGGCTAAAGTTCCCCCTTCACAGGGTAACAGTAACTCCTTATTGTCTTCTTTTCCAATTGCTTATTGTCTTCCTCTAAAGTGGTGTCTGAGCTGCCTGCACTGCAGCCTCTCACCAACTCCAGCACCTTGAGATTGCTGTTCTGAATTAGCCCATCACAGATCAACAAATACCTCCCCACAGACTGAAGTGGAGTTACTAGGATGAGAGAAAGAGCGGCCTCCTGACTATGACTGCAGCCACTTCTCCTATAAAGCTCAGTGCTAAAATATTGAAAGAGACAGAAGGACAGGACAGGATGGGACAAGACTGGATGGGATGGAAAAGGAGAGAGGGGACCACCAGCCATACCTTGGACAGATCCTCAGCTTCACTTCTGCCTGCAGCAATGGGATGGTGTCACACAGTTAGTGATGACCCTAGGACAGGTAATATTTAGAGGGGTATGGTAAACACTGGGCACAGTCACAAAGAGAAGGGTGTCACATTTCTCTTCACTTCAGGGCTTAGTCACCTGGTTTCTGCTTACTGTCTCAATTATCTGTTGCCCTAGCCAAGGCTTGCTGGCTAGCAATACCCAGGTGATAGCAGGACAGGAAAAGGCAAAGAAGTGGCACACTGTGGAGAAATGGGTGACAAGATTAAAAGGGAAGACTGTAAGAGGTGGATGAGAGAAAAGGGTAAGAAAGCAAGGATGGGGGAGGAGACAAGTGAGAAGCTATGAAATGATGTTGGGGTTGTGCAGCATGGAGAAGGCTCCAGGGAGACCTAAGCGCAGCCTGCCAGTACCTGAAGGGGGCTACAGGAAGCTGCAGAGAGACTGTTTGCAAAGGCCTGCAGGGACAGGATGAGGGACAATGGCTTCAAACTAGAGCAGAGCAGATTGAGATTGGATATCAAGGAAGAAGTTCTTTACTATGAGGGTGGTGGAACACTGGAACAGGTTGCCCAGGGAGGTGGTTGAGGCTCCTTCCCTGGAGATATTGAAGGTGAGGCTGGACAGGGCTCTGAGCAACCTGATCTAGTTGGGGATATCCCTGCTGAGTGTGAGGAGGTTGGACTGGATGAGCTTTGGAGGTCCGTTCTGGCCTGGACCATTCTATGATTCTATGATGTTGGAGGGAGAGAACAAGACATGAAGACAGGAGAAAAGAAAGAAAAGGTATGTAGAAAATGGAGTGATAAAACTGAAATGGTGAAACAGCAAGGAAAATGAGGAAATGACCTGTGAGAGACAGGAACAAGAGCTACACAAGTATCTGGAGAGCATAANGGATTGCAGGTTCATAATACTGGTGTCAATGCAGAGAAGCACATTGGAAATGCACATTGCCAAATATTTGAAAATAATCAAATTCATGGCACCAATCTGTTACAGAGAACCCCAACATGTCCGTGTATCTGAGAGCCCAAGCTAGGCAAGTGGTTAGGGAAGCTGAACACTGCTCGTCTGTCTCTAACTCCACCTCCATGTAGGACCTTGGGGTAGGTTGAAATTATCCCCCAACCAATTTGGAGAATTACCCCTCCAAAATAAAATCACTCAGACCAGCTCAGTTTGGGATGGTAGCAAATGAAGCTCTATTTACAGATAAACTAAACTCTAGAAATATGAAATGCAATGAATATGTACAAAATAGACAATAGATGTACAATTTATAAACAACACAGAAACTCCTCAGACCCCCTGGATGGATCCAGGGGACCCACTCACTTTCTACCCCACTCCCTCCCTCCTTCCTCTTACCTCACACAGCAGCCAAAACACAGATCCCCTGGCAAGGCCATTGAGGAGAGGGAGAATCACAGAATCACAGACTCAATAAGGTTGGAAAAGACTTCAAGAACCATCAAAGTCCAACCTGTCACCCAAGACCTCGTGACCACTAGTTGCAAGCAGAAGCAACAGAAGAAGAGAGAGAATTGTTTCTGCCTCTGCTCTATATTCCCATTATCAATCCAATGAATTCTATAGACCTTAGCATTATTTTTCTTTCACATCCAATGGTAATTTATTTTACTCTCAGTCTTTGCAGTCAGGGACTAGGCTAAAGTTCCCCCTTCACAGGGTAACAGTAACTCCTTATTGTCTTCTTTTCCAATTGCTTATTGTCTTCCTCTAAAGTGGTGTCTGAGCTGCCTGCACTGCAGCCTCTCACCAACTCCAGCACCTTGAGATTGCTGTTCTGAATTAGCCCATCACAGATCAACAAATACCTCCCCACAGACTGAAGTGGAGTTACTAGGATGAGAGAAAGAGCGGCCTCCTGACTATGACTGCAGCCACTTCTCCTATAAAGCTCAGTGCTAAAATATTGAAAGAGACAGAAGGACAGGACAGGATGGGACAAGACTGGATGGGATGGAAAAGGAGAGAGGGGACCACCAGCCATACCTTGGACAGATCCTCAGCTTCACTTCTGCCTGCAGCAATGGGATGGTGTCACACAGTTAGTGATGACCCTAGGACAGGTAATATTTAGAGGGGTATGGTAAACACTGGGCACAGTCACAAAGAGAAGGGTGTCACATTTCTCTTCACTTCAGGGCTTAGTCACCTGGTTTCTGCTTACTGTCTCAATTATCTGTTGCCCTAGCCAAGGCTTGCTGGCTAGCAATACCCAGGTGATAGCAGGACAGGAAAAGGCAAAGAAGTGGCACACTGTGGAGAAATGGGTGACAAGATTAAAAGGGAAGACTGTAAGAGGTGGATGAGAGAAAAGGGTAAGAAAGCAAGGATGGGGGAGGAGACAAGTGAGAAGCTATGAAATGATGTTGGGGTTGTGCAGCATGGAGAAGGCTCCAGGGAGACCTAAGCGCAGCCTGCCAGTACCTGAAGGGGGCTACAGGAAGCTGCAGAGAGACTGTTTGCAAAGGCCTGCAGGGACAGGATGAGGGACAATGGCTTCAAACTAGAGCAGAGCAGATTGAGATTGGATATCAAGGAAGAAGTTCTTTACTATGAGGGTGGTGGAACACTGGAACAGGTTGCCCAGGGAGGTGGTTGAGGCTCCTTCCCTGGAGATATTGAAGGTGAGGCTGGACAGGGCTCTGAGCAACCTGATCTAGTTGGGGATATCCCTGCTGAGTGTGAGGAGGTTGGACTGGATGAGCTTTGGAGGTCCGTTCTGGCCTGGACCATTCTATGATTCTATGATGTTGGAGGGAGAGAACAAGACATGAAGACAGGAGAAAAGAAAGAAAAGGTATGTAGAAAATGGAGTGATAAAACTGAAATGGTGAAACAGCAAGGAAAATGAGGAAATGACCTGTGAGAGACAGGAACAAGAGCTACACAAGTATCTGGAGAGCATAAAATAGAAGAACATACAAGAATGTGCAGTAAAAGCACACAGAAACATGTAGCCCTGGATTATGAGCTATGATACTTGCTTCTGGAGCATCACATCCTTCCTCAAGTCTCCAAATCTTGCATCTATATCCCAAGACAACTCAATACTCACTGGTGCTGCCATCAACACATTAATGGATTAATGGATACACTTCAGTTGCTGGGAAGGTGTTAATACTTTCTATTGTCTGAAAAGTGGTCATCATCTTGACATCACAGTGATTAAAATGAGGCATTTTAACCTATTTAAAGATGACAGGTGCAGCCACTGCTTGGAATTTGGCTTTTGCACCATACAGAAGCTATCTGGTCATAGCTAAGAATCATAAACAAGGCCAGAGGAGGGCCACAAAGATGATCCAGGGGCTGGAACACCTCTGCTGTGAGGAGAGGCTAAGGGAACTGGGATTGTTGAGCCTGAAGAAGAGAAGACGCTGGGGGGACCTTACAACTGCTTCCAATACCTGAAGGGATCCTACAGGAAGGCTGCAGAGGGACTTTGTACAAGAGTGCCCACCCACAGGACAAGGGGAAATGGATTGAAATTGTAAGAGAATAGGTTTAGATTGGATCTGAGGAAGAAATTCTTCACTAGGAGGGTGGCAAGAGTCTGGAATGGATTGTCCAGAGAGGTTGTGGGTGCCCCCTCCCTGGAGATGTTCAAGGCCAGGTTGGATGAGGCTCTGAGTAACCTGGGCTATTCCAGAGGCATCCCTGCCCATGGCAGGGAGGTTGGGTTGGAGGATCTCTAAGGTCTCTTCCAGCCTAAGCCATTCTATGATAAACCATTATCCAAGTTGGAGATCTGGCTTTCCCCTGCATAGTCAACAAGTGGCATGCATGTCAGTAAGAAAGATTTGCTGATTGCTTGCCCTACTTCTGCTGCAGTGAAATTCAGAACCATTACGATCTTCCAACAGCAGGTCAGGCTATCTGACCTTAATTCCAATGGGAATGAAAGGAAACATTCCACACTCTGATTGAATTATTATCAAATGAGTGTAGTGTTTTACATCAAAATGCTGTGGTGTATTAGATGCAGAAAAAAAACCAGTAGAAACACATCATTGCCATTAGGGAGATAGATGAGCCCTTACAAAAGCAGTAAAATTATGTAATAAGCAGTAAAAATATCACATTCTTCACATATTTTCCCTTTCTTTTAGACATGTGATTTGCCATTGGTAACAGTTCCCTATTTATCATTAGAATTTGTACCCAGAAAGCATCCTGTCAAGGCAGAAAGACAAATAATAGTAATGAAAGACACATGAAAATCACAATTTACCAAGTCAGTTCTTACACTGATGTTCTGTTATCAAAGCCTTTTAAATCCCAGACAAAGAAATCCCTCAATCAGCACAAATGGGCTCTTGGGAAAGATGAAGAGAACCATGCTATTGTGTATTTGGATTCATTTGGAATTAAGAAAATATTTGTTAAGGCTTTGCTCCTTTCAAAATCCATCAGTTTGCTTTTTAATTTGAGTTAGAGCAAAGAAATAAGTAGTTCTGTTTCTGTGAAATTCAATGGTACTGCTGGAAAATTGGACAGGGTGACATCCACTTGTCCACAGTGGGAAAAGAGTTTTAAAAATGCCTCTCTATTAATCTGAGATCCTAGGATGAAAAAAATGTGGGCTTTTAAAAGTGATATTTGCAGGAAGGAATGCCCTGATCTGCAGGGATTTGTTTGTTTGTTTGTTTTTTATGAAATCACTTTTTAGCTCAATGACAGTTTTTAACCAGAACAAATCACCAAGAGCTCCCTTAATCTACAATGATCTGCTGCCTCAGGCAATACACAGCTCTTTGCTTCACAGCTAACTGACAGCTCACTTACCCAGTAAAAAAAATCTGTCATAGTCATAGAACCACAGAATAGTTCTATGACACTATGACAAGACAGAGGTTCATGAGGTTCACCTGGGCACCACCTCTCCTGCTTGTCCAGGTCCCTCTGGATGCCATCCTGTCCCTCTGGTGTATTGACAGCACCACTCAGCTTGGTGTCATCTGCACACAACTCATGGTGCACTCAATCTCACTATGTCATTGATAAAAGATTGATTAAAGAGCACAGGTCCCAGCACAGACCCCTGAGGGACACCACTGTCACTGCTCTCCAGCTGGACTTCAAGCCATTGAGCACCACTCTCTGGATGAGACCATCCAGCCAATTCCTTACCCCCTGAACAGTCCACCCAGCAAATCCATCTCTCTCCAATCTGGAGAGCAGGATGTTGTGGGGACTGTGTCAAAGTCCTTGCAGCAGTCCAGGTAGATCACATCCAGAGGTTGTCCCTTATCTACTGACACAGTCACTCTATCATGGAAGGCCACTCAGCACAGTGCAAAATCTGACTTAGAATCATGGAGTTGTCAGGGTTGGAAGGGACCTCAAGGATCATTCAGTTCCAACGCCCCTGCAAGGGGCAGGGACACCTCACACCAGATCAAGCTGCTCACAGCCACATCCATCCTGGCTGCAAAAACCTCCAGGGATGAGGCTTCCACCACCTCCCTGGGCAACCTCTTCTAGCGTCTCAACACACTCATAGTAAAGAACTTGTTCCTAACATCCAATCTGAATCTGCTCTTCTCTGGCTTGAAGCCATCCCCCCCACTCCTATCACTCCCTGACACCCTCAAAAGTCCCTCCCCAGCTTTCTTGTAGCCCCCTTCAGATACTGGAAGGCCACAAGAAGGTCTCCTCAGAGCCTTCTCTTTTTCAGACTGAACAACTCTCTCAGTCTGTCTCCAGAGCAGAGCAGCTCCAGCCCCCTGCTCATCCTCGTGGCCCTTCTCTGGACACCTTCCAGCACCTCCAGATCCTTCCTGTAATAAGGGCTCCAGAACTGGACACAGCACTCCAGGTGGGGTCACACCAGAGTGGACTTAAGGCAAAATAGTTCATGCAAAGCACAGACCAGCATTACTCTCCAGCAGCCATGTAGTTTGCAACCAGAAGGCAGAGGCACATATATCTGCAAAATGCTATCTAGATGTGCTTATAGTTAGTATATATAGCCACAGATTCAGAAGAAAGGTCCTGGCATGACTCATGCCAAACATGTGAAATTCATTTTCTAGACCAAACACTTCAGTATAGAAGGCAGCAGGAAAGCCAGGAATCATTCAGAGTCATTTGCTACTTTAAAGCTCTGACCTAGATCTAGTAGCCAAAGAAAAGACATTGGAAGACAGAGGAGATTTAGAGGAGATTATTAGACAGAGTGGAGAAACAATTCCTTGATGCCATTACAACTCAAAGCAGAATTTAACTCTCCTGTCTGCACTGTGTATCTCTTCTGTATGTTTTGAACTCGTTCCATGATGAATCTCTCAGTGCTGTCACATGCCATCTATCCAACAGTGCTATCCTGCTCTCACAGGAGACACAAACGAGCCCAAGAGGAAAATTTTTCCTTAACTTGGAAAAGTAAAGAAAAAATAATCTTGTACTTGTGAAAAGCTAATGCAGATGTTAATAATTAAGGGGTTGCCCTTGATATCATTCAGCTATTCAGTTTTGCTATATCCTTTTTCTCTTTCATCATAGTTAAAAGGTTTATCTGTAGGGTGCCTTTCTAGGAGGCTAGAAAAGATGTTCCCTTGTTGTCTGAGATGGACTTTGTTCTGGGAGCCACCATTTGCTTTTCTCCAAGTACCAGACTACTGCACCAGAGATTAGAAAGTCTGTTCATGAAATATTTGCAAAGGTTTATCTCTCTTCTGACCACAACAATCTTTTAAATGGATGACTGTAAAACAAGCAATGTTCTCTCACTTGCCCAGGGCAGACTTATTTATGGAATAACGTGGGAATTCAATATAAACAGCAAATGCCCACAGCCAGGCATTTTCCCAAGGGACTTGGGGGAAGTAAGAAGAATGGACATATACACAGACAATGCTGCACTTCTGAATTCTGATATGGCAAGCAAAGCAAACCAAAAGTCATCTGTCAGTTCCACACAGCAGAGCCCAGTCCCCACATGCCACTCTCCCCAGAAGAGGATTACTGTTTTAATATGCTGAGTTCACATCATCTACTCCACACTGAGTAAAACAAAATGGAAAAAAGAAAAATCCATCTGTAAACTATGGAAAAGTTAACCTGCTCACAAAATCACAGAATGTATCTGGTTGGAAGAGACCATGAATATCATCCACTCCAACCTTCAACCCAGCACTGCAAGGGTCAACACTAAACCATGTCCCTAAGCACCAGCTCCACAGGCTGCTTGAACTCCTCCAGGGATGGCCTGGCCCTGGGCAGACCATTCCAGTGGCTGAGAACCCTCTCTGGGAAGAAATATTTCCTAGCACCCAGACTGAACCTCCCCTGCTGCAGCTTGGAACCATTTCCTCTGGTCCTGTCCCTTGCCACCAAGGAGTAGAAGCTGCCCCCTCCCTGCTCCAACTTTCCTTCAGGGAGCTGTAGAGAGCAATGAGGTCTCCCTCAGCCTCCTCTTCTCCAGCCTGAACACCCCCAGCTCCCTCCTCTAGCCCAGGTGTAGTGAGGGGCCCAGAACTGAACACAGCACTCAAGGTGTGGCCTCAGCAGTGCTGAGCACAGGAGGACAATCACCCCCCTGTCCCTGCTGGCCACAGTGTTTCTGATACAAGCCAGGATGCCATTGGCTTTCTTGGCCACCTGGGCACAGAGGGGACTCCTGTTCATTTGACTCTCAACCAACACCCCCAGGGCCCTCTGCACGCTGCAGTGCACAGATATCATCTCAGGCATGGGCCTTGTGCAGGGAAATTGTGTGGCAGCTAGGGGCAAGAAGGTTTTCATAGGCTACTGAGCAACTGCTGCTACTAAGCAACTGCTGCTCTGCTTGACCTCTGGCCAAACTTCTGCTTGCTACACACCTCCCAGTGCCATGGTGTGACCACTGGACCTGCACAGCCACTGGTTCTCAGCCAGTTCCAATTTGTCCTCAAATTATTTCACCCTGCTTTTGCAAGGGGTTTATTCAGTGACACAGTACAGGTCCCTGCTTATGCAGTGTGCCTTCTGTTCCCATGGAAGCAGTGAAACACTGCCTGCACCCAGCACTTGCAAAGCCTGGGAATAAAGGGAAACTTTGCTACAGCAGGCAGAGAGCACCTGGATGAAGAGATGGTGATCTGCAACCACATTTTACAGAGTGCAGCTTTGCCAACACGATACACAATGCTGGAAAATCATTTCAAAGCATGTTTTCAATAGCTGTGGCAGCTGCTGTCTGCCTGATGAGTGCAAAACAAGGTGTTGTCTTCAGCTAAAGAAGCTCCATGGATAGCACTTCTGTCTTTAGGGGGCAAGGTTTTATGTGCAGCTGAGCTCTTTAAAATCAGCCTGGCATCACCAGGGATAATCACTGATGGCCAAATTTCCTTTTAGTTAAAAGAAAAATAAATCTTTCTTCTTTAAAACACCATTCCATTTAATTCAGCAGAGGCCTGTGCTCCATATCCATGAATTCAATCTTTCAGTTCTCCAAAGTTTTTTCAATTTCCCCCTGAACATGATGGATTTTGCTGAAGAAAAGCAAGAGAAAGGTCTTCCCAGAAAGAGTAATTGGCCATTGGAATGTGCTACCTAAGGAGGTGGTGGAGTCACCATCCCTGGAGGTGTTTAAAAGAAGATTGGATGTGGCACTTGGAGTCATGGTTTCGTTGTCAGGAGGTGTTAGGGATTAGGTAACAGGTTGGACTTGATGAGCTCTGAGGTCTTTTCCAACCTGGCTGATTCTGTGATTCTTTATGCTTTATGCTAACATGTTTCTCTCGTGGAGGCACCCACAAAAAACAGACAGCAGCAGCCACCTGAAAACTGGGGATGACAATTAATCTACTCTCCCTCCAACACAATAAAATTCCAGCTTCAGATGTCAGTTGGGCAAATACACACAACTAATTAAACTACTTGGAGAGATGAACCAAAATGCTGATGCTGTGGAACACATTCTGTCTTTCTGTTGGAGTATTTTGTTAAAGTAGGTAACAGGATGCTGAAAATAAATATAAATCATGGAATGGTTTGGGTTGGAAGGGACCTTTCAAGGTCGTCTAGTGTGACCCCCCTGCAGTGAGCAGGGACATCTTCAGCTGGATCAGGTTGCTCAGAGCCACATCCAACCTGTGACTGTTTCCAGGAATGGGCAACCCTGTAATCATCTATTTCCATCCATCTATGTATGAAAGGATAGAGAAGTTGGATTTCAGCAACAAGGGTGCTGAAGCTCAGAGTGAAGGATAAGTACTTCTTCATAGGCATGCTGGATCAAGAGCACTGGTCAGGCTGTGCCTTGAGTACTGTGTGCAGGTTTGGTCCCTGCTGTATATACAAGGCAGCTGCAGACAGGCTGGACAGGGTCCAGAGAAGGACCACAAGAACTATCAGAAGACTGGCAGTCCTGTCCTCTGAAGGCAGGCTGAGAGAGCTGGGCTTGTTCAGCCTTGAGAAGGCTTAGGGCAGACCTCATACCCATCTACAAGCACATAAAGGGTGGCTGTCAGGAGGGGGTGACTCCCTTTGTGCAGAGTCCCATGGTGAGGACAAGGGGTGAGTGCCACAAGCTGCTACTGGGGAGATCTGGACTGGATGGCAGAAAAAATGTGTCACCATTTGAACTATGAGACATTGGAATAAACCCCCAAGGGAGGTGGTGGATTCCCCTGCATTAGACACTTTCAAGGCCCAGCTTGCCAGGGTGCTGGGCCAGCTCATTTAAATTACATTCTTACCCTGGAAGGTTGGACTGGCAGAGCCTTGAGGTGCCTTCCAACCTGGTATTCTATGAGCCTGTGTGCACACAGTCACTCAGCAAAGGAAAATCTCCCTGCAGGTATAACCACCAAGAGGGGGTGAGAACTTCTTAGGTTCCATTCTAAGGGGAAAAGATCTGACTGCAAGGCTGCTTCTGCATGGAGAGAACTCTCCACAGCAGAATTTCATTAATACCCAGTGAGCTGGGCACTGTGGTCAACATCTTAGTTAGCTGGGGGTCTGGCTTCTAGACCCAGAGGGGCCAGCTAATGTCTGAGGGCATCATGATGATCTTTATCATCTTCTAGCACGCCCCAGCCCCCTGCTCAGGGTCTCAGGACCCTGTGTTTGGGGGTGGTTGGTGGTTGTACCTGCCACAGTTTCCATGACACCGTTACAGAGAATGCCTTAAGGTGGGTAAAACAACAACAACAAAAAAAGAGCTGTTGGCATTAGTGCAGATCAGATCCATCTGACCCTTCTGCACTCAGAGAACAGGAATTTGTTAAGCCTTGCAGCACCACTTCTGTTCAGACCATCTCGACTGAAATGGACAGGAGGCACTTTCTGATTTTTTTATCACCAACAAGTTTTCCTTTAGGAAATCATATAAGTGGGATAATTACTGTGGTGGGTTGGCTCTGGCTGGATGCCCAGTGCCCAAAAAAGGTGCTCTATCAATCCTCTCAACTGGACAGGGGAGGGAAAATATAATGAAAGGCTCCTGGGCTGAGATAAGGGCCGGGAGATCACTCATCAATTACTGTTGGGGGCAAAACAGATTTGACAAAATTAGTTTATTTTATAGCTCATCAAATCAGAGTAGGATAATGAGAAATAAACCCAAATCTGAAAAACATGTTCCCCCAACCCCTCTCTTCTTCCCACACAGAAATGTACCTCCAAATTGTCCACCTCTTCCCCCAAGCACAGGGACAAAGAACAGAGGTCACAGGCAGTTCATCATTTTGTCTCTGCCACTCCTCCCTCCTCAGGGGAAGGAATCCTCACATTCTTCCCCTACTCCATTGTGGAGTCTCTGCCATGGGCCACAATTATCCAGGAACTTCTCCAAGAGGAACCCTTCCCATGGGCTACAATTTTTCACAAACTGCTCCGCCATGAGTCCCTCACAGGGTCACAAGTCCTGCCAACAAGCCTGCTCCAGCATGGGCTCCTTTCTCTATGGGGCCACAAGTCCTTGCAGGAGCCTGCTCCAGTGAGAGCTTCCTATGGGATCACAGCCCCCTTTGGGTATCCACCTGCTCCACTGCGGGATCCTCCACAGGTAGGTATCTGCTCCACCATTATCTCCATGGGCTGCAGGGGGACAACCTGCCTCACCTGTCTTCCCCACAGGCTGCAGGGGCATTTCTTCTTTGGCAACTGGAGCACTTTCTCCCTCTTCCTTCTGCACTGGCCTTAGTGTCTGCAGAGTCGTTTCACATATTCTCAATCCTCTTTCAAGGTGCAATTGCTGCTCTGCAGCAATTTTTCCCCCTTCTTAAATATGTTGTCACCAAGGCACTACTACCGTTGCTGACCAGCTCAGCCTTGGTCAGCAGCAGGCCCATCTTGGAGCCAGGTGGCCTTGGCTCTATCACACACAGGGTAAGCTTCTAGCAGCTTCTTACAGAATCACAGAATGTTAGGGGCTGAAAGGGACCTTGAGACATCATCCAGTTCAATCCCCCTGGCAGAGCAGGAGCACCTAGAGCAGACCACACAGGAACACATCCAGGTGGGTTTTGAATATCTCCAGAGAGGGAGACTCCACAACCCCCCTGGGCAGCCTGCTCCAGTGTTCTGTCACCCTCACAGGGAAAAAACTTTTCCTCCTGTTTCCATGGAACTTCCTACGCCTCAACTTCACCATTGACCCTTGTGCTGTCATTGGGCATCACCCAGCAGAGCCTGGCTCCAGCCTCTTGTCACTCCCCCTTTATGTATGTATGAACATGAATGAGGTCACCCTTAGTCTCTTCTTCTGCATGTAACTCTACTACTGAAACCTTTCCATGCAAACCCAACACACTCATTTACACAAAAGCCATTTCCCACTGGTCTATCAAGGGAATTTAATGAAAATATAAATGTACAGCAATCTGAAGGATGCTTACACTTCCAGAGCAAGCCAAAAAGCATTTACTTATATGAGAACCAATCCCGTAATTTCTAATAACTGTCCAAAGAGCTGAAAGCAACAGCACTGGGGGGACTTGTGTGTTTCCAGGGCTTAATACATAGGTGAATCCCTTAGTCCAAAAGCCCTGTCATTACACTCAGCAAGGAATTGTTCCCTTTTCCCAGCAACACTCTTCTGCTTGAAAGAAAGAGGACATGCAGGAATCTAAATGGCAGTCTTAAGAAGTAGAGAAGAAATAAGCTTATTCCATTATTGCAGTTAAAGGCCTAAGGCTATAATGACTGCATCCTTCTGTGGATACCACAAGACAATGAGAGATACAGAGCCTCTGCACAGAGTCCATCAGATGCTACACTCTAAGGCTCAGGCAGGTAAGGTGGAAGCTGGGAATGCATTGCTGGCAGCACAGCAAGGCTAAAATCATGAAGTGGCATCTCAGCTGTACTTTGGTTACAAACTCTTGAGAAAGTGGTTGCTATAGCTGAGTCTCCACAGAGAAAAAAGAAAAGTCCCTAGAGAAGGGTGGGAAATGCACCCTGGCCTGCTCACCGCTTGCTCATCAGTATCACCTTTTGACTAATGTAAAGCAGGCCTGCCACAGGCTCACAGGCTCACAGATGTTAGGGGTTGGAAGGGACCTCCAGAGATCATCAAGTCCAACCCCCCTTGCCAGAACAGGACCAGAGAATCCAGCACAGGTTGTACAGGAATGCATCCAAATGGGTCTGGAAAGTCTCCAGAGAAGGAGACTCCATANGCTGGAGAGCCCAGAACTGATGCAATATTCCACGTGTCACACTCTGGAATCCAGGCACTGCTAATTCTTTTCTCCTCTATTTCACTACATAAATGGCAGAAGGTCTTGTCAAGGTCTGACACTGACAAAAAAAGTAATTGCTTCGATTCAGCTAAATTATATATGTATAATATATACAATTATATATATATATATTTAGCTGAATCGATTCAGCTAAATTATANGGTGTTGATGTCCTCTTTCCCTGTGCCATCACCCTCCAGGGTGTATATATATATATATATATATATATTAAAAAATTTAGCTGAATCTCCTAACTCCCCCTATCAGTACCCTCACAAAATTGTGAAGTACAAACCTGGGAGGAGTACAACTCCTCCTGCCCTGACAGCAGTCACAAAGCTTGTATTGGATCTTTCCCTCCAGATGCTTATTTATGGTGAGAATTTGTGGAGTAAGGATTGGTTACTACCCTGTGTTTCACTGTACCTAACTATCATTGGCCTTTAGGCAGCACAATAATAAAATGTAATTACTAGTAGGGGTTTTGCAACCTTCTGAAGTTACATCATGCTGTGTTTCTTGGTTCATTTTACCAGAGGAGCACCCTAACCCCCCTGCTCTTTCAGAATGCAGCAGTTGTGTGTGAACAGAGGCAGATAAAGCACTCTTGAGTAATTCTTAATGGTGTATGCTAACTATTTTCAAGACAGAATCATGATTTCGGAACAGTGAGGGTGATAAATAAATGCAGCTCTTAAGTGGCCACCACTCTTTAACCACTCCCTCCAAAATTTGGCAGTAGCAAAGTCTTGCTACAGCTCCTCAACATTTGACCGTTTGCTTAGAACAATCCAGTGGCCAACAAAAAGAGGCTTTTTCTTTACTTAAAGGCAAGACTGCTGATGGGTAGGAGCCACTACCAAACACCCCCACTCCACCCCAACATAATTTCCTGGAGTTTGGTACTGATAGTCAAGCCAACCTCATGAAGTTCAACAAGACCTAGTTCAAGGTCCTGCAGCTAGGCCAGGGTAATCCCAGGCACCAATAAAGGCTGGGCAGGGACTGGCTGAAGAGCAGCCCTGAAGAAAAGGCCTTGGGTTGTTGGTGGATGAGAAGCTCAACAGGAGCCAGCAGTGAGCACTTGCAGCCCAGAGAGCCAAACAGAGTCTGGGCTGCAGCAACAGAAGTGTGGCCAGCATGGCCAGGGAGGGGATTCTCCCCTTCTGCTCCACTCTGCTGAGATCCTACCTGCAGCATTGTGTCCAGCTCTGAAGCCCCTATTACATCAAGGATCTGGAGCTGCTGGAGGTACTGGCTTTCCAGTATCTGAAGAGGGCTACAAGAAAGCTGGGGAGGGACTTTTCAGGGTGCCAAATAGTGATAGGACTGGGGGTAACAGAGCAAAACTAGAAATGGGTAGATTCAGATTGGATGTTGGGAAGAAATTCTTCCCCATGAGGGTGGTAAGACACTGGAACAGGGAGGTAGTAGAAGCCTCTTCCCTGGAGGTTTTTGCAGCCAGGCTGGATGTGGCTCTGAGCAACCTGATGTAGTGTGAGGTGCCCCGGCCCATGGCAGGGGGATTGGAACTGGATGATCCTTGAGGTCCCTTCCAACCCTAACATTCTATGATTCTATGATATCAAGCACAAATCTCCTCTGCTCAAAGCTCCTCTGCTTCCAGAAACCCTCCCAGCCTCCTCTAGTGCCTGCAGCCCCCATGACCTCCCTTTCATAGGGAGCCCCCTGTATCCCCGAGTCATCAGAAACCCTGGAAATCTTTCCTGGTAGGGTTAGAACAAGACTGGCATGCCAAAACCTGCAACCTGTTGCTGCTCGAGATAAGAGTTTTCAGTGATTTGGTGTCAGACTACAGATTTGCTTTCCGCATCTGCCTGCAGGCATAGAGTATGCTTTTGCTCTTACAAAACTCCTTTGCTTATTTGCTCACTGCAGAGCATGGATTAGCACATCCTCTGTGGGTAAATGAATGAAGAGGTGTTGGTGAGAATCTTCACTTCCATTGCCATAGCACACTGCAGCTACAGCAGCCAAAATGCTAGCCACTATTTGAAGCAGGTTTCCCATGTTCCCCCTGAAAAGCAGGAACAGAAAATAAACTATGACTGCTTGAGTCACACTTCTCCTATTGAACCTTAAAGCTAAACACCACACTGCATGAATAAACCTACAGGGACAAGATAACCTTTGGAGGCACTAATAGCATGCTACAAATGAATGAAAATGCTCTCCTGTACAGAGAACTGCAGGCCTTATTCATTCAGGGGACCTCTCCCAGTGAGGCTGCCCACTTTGATCGATCAATAGGATCTCAAAAGATGCCATTTCACCGTGGAAAGAATTAATTCTGCTCTCTTTAAGCCTGTAGCAGAACCGCACCAGCTACTTCCCAGCGCTGAGGATCGGCACGCCTCAGTAGCGCACATGCGGTTGAGGGTTTTGCGCAGTGGCGGTCACACCGCTCCTCCCGACTGGCGCCGAGGTGAGCTGTCCTTAGCCATCTCTCCCAATTCAAGCACACCTGCAGGAGCGCGTCGGCCCGACGGCAGCGCCATTCCCTGCGCCACTCTGCCACTAGTTTCCAGAAACACGAGAAAAGACCCACACTGCCCACAGCGCGCACGGTGCAGCCACCCGCCTGCGGGGATCCCGGCAGTGTCAGGCCTGAACGCGTACACCTGTGCACCGCTGATAGCAGCCAAAGCTCCCCTCGGCCTGCGCGCACCACCGCGGTGCTTCCCGTCCAGCCCCGGCTGCTGGCGCGAAGGAGTTAAGGCGGCCGGGGACCCCGCCGCCCGCAGC
>VXBD01004015.1:182301-269419 GCA_013399975.1 Indicator maculatus
CCTCGGAGCCGTGCCGCGGGGAGCGCCGCCGGTCCCGCGGGGAGGGGGCTCGCGTCGACACTGCTACCGCACCGTCTGATGCAAAATCCCTACGTGCTGCTGCGCGTTACCAAAATCGGCATCCCAGCTCCCGTAAGGAGCAGGCAACAATTAACCTCTTCCTCACAGCCCTTCCTAGTGGGAATGATCTCTAAGAATTACTCAGAAAAGGAAAGGGGTTGCTGAACTGAATCATGCTCTGCGCACTAGAGCCCCTGGGGAGGAAGACGTTTCAAGAAGGGCTTGGCTTATTCTAAGCACACGCCGCTCACATTGCCTTGGTAGAATAAAAATCACCTTCGTAAGAGAACGCTTAGGAAATCAGAATGAAATGATGGCTGTGCGTATGTTTTTACCGGCCCCTGGATTATGTGCTTTCTCGAACAGAACTAAAAATGTCTGCTTTCAAAATGGAATGAGGTTCTCGGCACATCTTCAAGAGCAAGCCCTGCTATGGCTGCTCAGCTGGTAGCAGGTGGAGTTGCAGAGGTACTGACTGCTCGGTGTGTCACTTGGAGGCGTTTAGCCCCCTTGGAAAGTACAGGCACTTACGTACCTCTGTAAGATCACGAGCAGACACAGTTTAAGCTTAAGGAAGTTGGTGTGATGTGAATCTGCTCAATGTCACAGTGGTAAGAAGGAGACAAAAACGCTTTATGGGTTGAGCACAGCATTTCCAGGTGACCCCACTCACAGAGGTGACAGCTAAGGCACTTTGAGGCACCATGTAACTTACCTCAGAGATTGTGAAAATCTGGTGAGGAATTTAATGGCAAAAGAATTTAATGGTAAAATATACTGTAAGTTACCCAGAACTGGTACACTACATAGAAGTATTAAAATGCATACAATAATGTATAAAATATGAAAATACAAACACTGGGAGAAATATAACCCCCAAACTACCTTATTTCAGATGCATTTGAAGGGCTTTGGAGGCTCTCTAGGAGGTAGAAGGGGTCAGATTGAGAAGGATTTTTAGCTGACAATGGAGTGCTTTTGCGTTCCCTAAGCACCTGGACATGGTCAGGAGGTGGCCTAAAGCAGGCAAACCTACTGGAAAGCTTTGCAGAGGCTGGTTGTATAGAACCATCAGACACATCCTTTCGATGTAAATAGGCCTGCTCAAGAAAAGCCTTTCGATGGAAGGCACTTGCTGTGCCATGTATCTTACATTAGCTGTGCATAGGAGGGAATGGTTAAGCTTGGAGAAGCCCCTAAAAAAAGGTAGGGGGCTTCCTCACTTTCTGTTCTATCTTTTCTGATTTGGGAATCCAGATGGAAGGGAGCTTGCTGGACCAACTTGTAACCCTAATGCAGGGAATGATGTAGAGATCCTGCAGGACACAACAGGACTGCTGTTGGCTGGGCTGTGCTTTGGCCTGCAGCAAGATGAGATGAAATACAGAGCAGCATCACAAAATGTGTGCCTGCTGCTCAAAAGAGTTGCCTTATATAATATTAACTGCATACTTGTAATTCCCATAGAAGCTCCCTGTAGCTATTACAAGGAATAAGGCAAAGGATTCTGCAAGCAATGAAGAACTTAAACTGACCTCTGTGTACCACTCTCACATGAACCAGGCGAGATTTCCACTTTGGTGTGGAGTCCTAAGACCTTCTTTAACAGCTAGATCTAAAAAGAGGTGGTGATCTCTTCAACACCCAGCTGCTCTGAGGGCCTCAGAGTTCTCACCTAACAGCATGGTCTCCTAATGAATTTTAAGGACTTACGTTACTCAATCACAGGAGCAGTCAAGAACCTGCACAAGTCCTTTCCCGTCCAGGAGTAAGTTCTAATTATTGACCTGCCACTTATAGCCCCTCTTGAATTGCTGAGCATGTAGATACTCACTACAAGTAAAAGGAACATCAAGACTGCAATCAATACACCTGAGCCTAAATATGGGTTAGGAAATGGATGCAGTTCTGACACTGAGGGGTTTCAGCTATTAGGATTCTTCAGACTGTGTTCTGAATGACACTCACTCCTGTAAACAAATGTGTTTGGTGACAGAAATATCCAGGACTGGATAAAATAGGACTGTGTTTAATTTAACTTAAAAAGAAACAATCTGGGTCCAATTTTGGTTTCAGACTGATTTTAAAAACAATTCAAAATCTCAGATTTTACCAAAACCTGAGTTAAAACATGAAACCAATGTATCTCTCTTAAGATCCTTTTTAGCACTAGAACTATTTTCTTCATTTGCTCTGAAAAGCAAAAGGAGAATCAGGCTACAGCTGTGGAAGACAAAAATGGAAAGGCAATAAAATGAAGACCTGGAACTTCTGTACAATTTTCCAGGGAGAGGCAAACAAATTCTCACACATTTTCAGTTACACATTGTCACGTTTCGTGATTCATAAAACAACTTGATGATTTATGCTATGTATAATAAGAATGTTTCAGAAGTTATTTCAGAACACTGCCAGTATTTCTGACCAGCACACACTGCTGAGTGGCATAGTTTCAAGATTGCCCAGTACTGGGTCTAGTCCTGTTCAACATCTTCAGCAACGACATTGAGGGGACAGACAGAGTCTGCTCAGCAAGTTTGATGATACCAAACTGGGAGACTTGGCTGAGACACCCGAAGGCTGTATGGCTATTCAGTGAGACTTGGACAGACTGAGAGCTGGGCAAAGAGAAACCTAATGAGGTTCAACAAGGAGAAGTGCAGAGTCCTGCACCTGGGAAGGAAGAATAAACTGCACCAGTAGAGGTTAGGAGGTGATCTGCTAGAGAGCAGCCCGGTGGAGAAGGACCTGGGAGTCCTGGTGGACAAGTTCTGCATGGGACAGCAATGTGCCCTTGTGGCCAACGGGATCTTGGTGCATGGAGAGGAGTGTGTCCAGCAGATCCAGGGAGGTTCTCCTGCTCTTATAGCCTGACCTAATGCATCCACTTCTGGGCTCCTCAGTTCAGGAGGGACAGGAGCACTGCCTAGTGAGGAGAGGCTGAGAGCCCTGGGGCTGTTTAGTCTGGAGAGGAGAAGACTGAGAAGGGATTTAAGCAATGTCTATCAATATCTGAGGGCTGGGTATTAAGAGGGAGGGGACAGGCTCTGCTCAGTTGTGCCATGTGATAGGACAAGGGGCAATGGATATAAACTCCAGCAGGAGGTTCCACCTCAACATGAGGAGGAACTTCTTCACTGTGAGGTTCACAGAGCACTGGAACAGACTCTCTAGAGAGGTTGTGGAGTCTCCTTCTCTGGAGGCTTTCAAGACCCATCTGGATGCATTCCTGTGTGATCTGTGCTGAATTCTATGGTCCTGCTCTGGCAGGGAAGTTGGACTCGATGTCTGGAGGTCCCTTCCAACCCCTAGCATCCTGTGAAATGCTTATCTGAAGCACGTGGCAATTGGTACTGCCAGGCCATTGGGTCTGTTTCATTTTTAGTTATGTTCACGGCGTCTTAAGGTTCTGTAAACTCTGTGAGTTCCCTGAGCTTCATTTGCACACTGAGAAAACTTGCCATGAAAAGTCATAGCCCTCTGGTCTAGTGGGAATTAATTTTCATGGCATAAAGTCTACATGCCTCTGGGAGATATTTAAAATTAATATTCCTGGAATCAGTTTTGCTTTTTGTTAACTGACTTTCTTTGCAGCACATGCAGAATATACCAGACTTACAGAGAAAATATGGATGCCCCATTTTAATATGAAGCTTGTAGGTTGGTGTACTTTTTTTTCCTGACAGAATGGTCATTCTTTAGAGGCAGGGCAGACAGGTACGTTTCTTCTTGGAGAAGGAAAAAGACTCTTATTTCCCTACGCTGTTCCACTTCAAACCCTCCTGATTTAAATCCAGGCTTCACAGAAGCTGCTGTGAATTTGGCCTTTGACTTCAGTCAGACTATTCGTTCATGTGGTGCCCCCAATGTTGGAATACAAAAGGCCAAGGTCTTGTCAACCTGAGTAATTTCATGCACTTATTCTCCACTTAAATTGTTTTCCTGTGGCACAGCCTTGATCTGTTGGCTGCTTAACTTGCAGGCACTAACATCAGAGACATTTCTGACACGTCCCTACTTAATCTTCTAGACTGTTGTCTATGATTTGTGCATGCAGATACAAGTAGCATCTTTTTATGCGTTTTCCAGAGCACAGGCAGGATTGTTTGGAAACACTTCTTTCATTACTGGAGGAGCTCTTCCTTTCCCTGTTCCCTAGATGAACTGAAATTCTCACCAGCAGAAAGCACAAAGATCTGTTACCATTGTAGGCCTCCAGGCTGCAAAATGCAGGAGGTCAGCAGCTTGCACTGAACTAAGTGCATGTAGAGAATGTTCAAGCACCATATGCTGTATTTTGTCTCTAAGATACACTGACAGAGCTAGGTTTGAAACATCAGATGTTTGCAGGCATCGCTTGGTAGCTCACTGCCACTTCTCAGTCACATCTGGATTTTTTTTTCAGCTATTAAGCCATGCATGACCCACCACAAAGTATGCACTTTGTCACCTGCAAATGATGTACAGGTCTGACTGCAAGAGATGCAAAAAGCCAAGGGAGTGCAGTGGTCAGAAAAGGAGAGAGAGTAGGCTGTAAGGCTAAATCTTACTTCCTAGGAGCAGGGTGCTTGGATCCAGTGAAGAGTTAAACTATACTGCTGTGTCTTGGAGGCACGGCACAGTCACATTTCTCTCTAGACAGGTTTTCTGTTATGCTTAAATTAGCCTTAGGATGGGGGGGAAACAACAAAAAGCTCCATCTATAGAAGATGACATTACCCCACGCTGTGAAAGTAGCATAACACTTTCCAAACACTGGGGTTTTTCTTCTCAAAAGAGTCAACTATGTGGGAGGAGAGGGGAAGGACAAATACATTTAACAGTCTGTTCAGGGAGCTGGCCTCGTGTCTGACTCACAGAGGACAGAGGTTAGATGTGTTTATAACAATGCATCCCCAAAACATAAAGTGGCTGGCTGAGGCCTGAGGAGGCTGCTATACATTCAAATCAGATATATAATTAATTGGCATATCATCAACATTACATTCTCCAGGTCACTTCTATGCTTGCAGAACAGCTGTTTAGCCTGCATCCTACCAGCTTTTCACAGAAGATGAGCAGAAAAAGGGAGGTGTCAGGGCTGTGCCAAGGCTGTCCTGGGTGAAAAAATACAAGTGCCACATGTTAGACTTCCCTCTGTTTGGCTACTTGCTTGAAATTGTAGAGTTTGAGTAGTTTATAATGAAAGAAGGTCCTGCTCCCTTTCCAGTCCTGCACAATCCTCCTGAGCTAATACCCCAGTAGTAAGAGGAGGCCTGAATACATCAGAAATCACAGAATTGTCAAGATTGAAAGGTACCTCATGGATCATCTAGTTCCAACCCCCCTGCCATGGGCAGGGCCACCTCACACAAGACCAGGTGAAAGAAGATGATTTTTTTCAAAATGATCACCTCTTCCAAAAATTTATACCCCTCTGTGATTTTCTTCTGTAATTGTTACAAATCTGTTAACTCTGCAGCCAAAATTAATAAAGAATTGCCTGTTGTGGAACCCTGTGTACACAGGAGCCACTCTGTACAAACGTATCCTGACTGGTGATCTTGTCACTGAAAAAAAGGAAGGCAGTTCAGGAGTGGAAAACCAGCATGGGAGTAAGCTACAGTGGAGGGGCTGGCACCCAGAGAAATATTCAGTTGCATTTTTTTGGCTCTGTGTGTGTGTGTATATATTTTTTTTTTCTTATGTATATATGTATATATACACATATTTATATATATATATTTAACTATATATATTTTTATATATATATGTATCAAAAACTAGTGTGTTTTACAGAGTAGAATAAATAAAGTATGGTGTGGGAACTGGTAGGTTTGTCCCAGAGAGATGGTGTTTTTAAGGCAATTCCTGGCTGCACTTTGGTAACACTGGCCCAAGAAGAACTGCCTGTGGCTGTCCTTGATTTACCATAATGCTGCTGCAAGAGCATAAAATAAGTTTCACAATAAACAGTATCACAGTACATTAGAGGTTGGAAGGGACCTCCAGAGATCATCAAGTCCAACCCCCCTGCTAAAGCAGGATCAGGTAGGGTAGTCTGCACAGGAATGCATCCAGGTGGGGTTTGAATGTGTCCAGAGAAGGAGACTCCACAACCTATCTGGGCCACTTGCAGTATGTGCAGTATCCTAAATCTCATTCTTTGTAGTTATTAATTGATAATAACTGATCGTGGATTTAATTAATAGTTGTAATTAGCTGTAATAATAAATAATATAATGACTCATCAAATGCATTTGAAGTTGCACTGAAAAGAAATGCCTTAATGGTACTTTTTCTACGTGTGTGTGTGTGTACGTGTGTGTGTGTTGTGAAATTTCTGCCTAAGGACTTGCTTTCTGTTTAAGGATATATACCTAATTAAATAGAAATATTTATAAAGTATTTTTAGCTTATTCTTGCCTGAGAATAATTTGGTTAGACAATCTGTGTTTTGCTGGTTTCTCCCTGTGTAATTGCTGCTTCACAAATCTTTATTTAAAAAAAAAAGAAGAAAAAAAAAAAGAATTAAGCACTTTTAGGATAGCCATACACTCATCATGACTTTGAGATTTCTGAAATAAACAGGAATCTTATCACTGATGTAGCAGCTCTGGTTTTGGTCTTATATATACTGAGAGGTTTTCTATTAAGATCTGGCAAAAGATCGAAAGGTTTGAGGAGCTGCACAAAGATCTCTCTTGTATTTCTAAAGATAAACTCTAATTGGCAGCCACTAAACAATTAAATAAAACTCTAAAATCAATGCTGGAATATATAATTTAATTTTCCAAAATGGCAAGGATACAGATTTTAGTGACATGTGGGATTTGAAATTAAACTGTGAGTTGAAATTAAACTGAATAGTGTTAAGTATAGGAGAAGAAAGATCATGGGATAGGGATTTACTTGATAGAGTCCAAGAGAGGGCTACAAGGATGATGAAGGGACTGGAGCACTGCCTTGTGAGGAAAGGCTGAGAGCCCTGGGGGTGTTCAGTCTGGAGAGAAGACTGAGAGGGGATCTAACCAATGTCTATCAATATCTGAGGGCTGGGGGTCAGGAAGGAAGGGACAGGCTCTGCTCACTTGTGCCCTGTGATAGGACAAGGGGCAGTGGATAGAAACTGCAGCATAGGAGGTTCCACCTCAACATGAGGAGGAACTTCTTCACCTTGAGGGTCCCAGAGCACTGGAACAGGCTGCCCAGAGAGGTTGTGGAGTCTCCTTCTCTGGAGCCTTTGCAGCCCTGTCTGGATGTGTTCCTGTGTGACCTGTGCTGGATTCTCTGGTCCTGCTCTGGCAGGGGGGTTGGACACAGTGATCTCCAGAAGACCCTTCCAACCCCTAACATCCTGTGAATTTTTAACAGGAGGAGAAACCAATAGTATTCGTTAGCTATCTCTTTAAGGCAACCCTGTTCATTTGTCTGATTGCTTACAAAGATTCCCTGATTCCCAGAAACAAGAGAAACACCAGGAGGCAGCTTCTGTCCTTAGGAGCTTCTTGCTTGCCATGGAAGAGTTGCAGAATGACCTAAGATTTTCCTGCATAACAATTATTTACAAAATATAAGAGATCGAAGCAGTGTATCAGGCATCCCTTAACCCTTTTTGACAGGTGGGCTAGTCATACTATTTTTATTCTGCTTCTGGCTAATTATGTATTTACTTTCTCTGAAAGCTACATGCATACTGCTGCTCTCTTTTCTGCAGGTAAAACTAACAGCACAGCCTTTGTATTTGCATCCAATCTCAAGGAAGATCACTTAAGTCACCCTGCTCTGCACACTGAGCAATGACTTCAGTATTCAGCTATAATTACAAGAGAGGCATTTCATTTGTCTCCCTACTTAGCCTGACTGAAACATAGCCCAGGCTAAGTGCTTTTGTACCCCTTATTTAACAAGTGCCTGGTGGTAGCCAGCAACATAGGATCTGGATATGAATTCCCAATAAGTGATAATGTGAGGCAAAGAGGAGTCACATAAATGCAACCTACAAGCAGGTTCAGACGGTTGAGCGTGTGACACTCCATGGCTGCACTCTCCACAACACCCATGGATTTTGAGATGTTCTTTTCCTGAAGATAAATATGGACTCTTTGCTAAGTGCTGGCAAACAGAAGACTTAGATGTTTTAGAGAAGTTACTGCATTATGAAATGCTCTTTTGGTTTGTACTGCACTATGTAACGTACAGAAGGTCTTCACCTTTTTTTTTTCTCCTTCTAAGATCTCTGGGTGCCTACATCTTTGTTGAGCTCTTGGGAGTAGAGATCATCTTTTCTCATGCTTGGACAATACAGCAAAATCTTTTAAAAATATTAATAACATTAATTATAGAATCATAGAATTGTCAGGGTTGGAAGGGACCTCAAGGATCATCCAGTTCTAACCCCCCTGCCATGGGCAAGGACACTTCACACTAGATCAGGATGCTCAGAGCCACATCCAGCCTGGCCTTAAACACCTCCAGGGATGAGGCTTCCACCACCTCCCTGGGCAATTTGTTCCAGTGTCTCACCACCCTCATGGGGAAGAACTGCTTCCTAACATCCAATCTGAATCTCCCCACTTCCAGTTTTGCTCCATTTCCCCCAGTCCTATCACTAGCTGCCATCCTAAAAAGTCCCTCACCAGCTTTCCTGTGGCCCCCTTCAGATACTGGAAGGCCACAAGAAGGTCTCCTCAGAGCTTTCCCTTCTCCAGACTGAATAGCCCCAACTCTCTCAATATGTCCTAATAGGAGAGGAGCTCCAGCCCTCTGATCATCCTCGTGGCTCACACCTAGAAGAGTGCTCACAAATTCCTATCACACTGGGAAGCAAAGGCAGGCTTTGTGCCAGGGTTCTGTAGGAATCATAGAATCACAGAATTGTCAGGGTTGGAAGGGGCCTCAAGGATCAGCCAGTTCCAATCCCCCTGCCATGCCCAGGGACACCTCACACTACAGCAGGTTGCTCACAGCCACATCCAGCCTGGCTGCAAAAACCTCCAGGGATGAGGCTTCCACCACCTCCCTGGGCAACCTGTGCCAGTGTCTCACCACCCTCATGGTAAAAATTTCTTCCTAACATTCAATCTGAATCCACTCATTTCTCGTTTTGCTCCATTCCCCCCCAGTCCTATCACTACCTGCTTGAATTTTGTGAAGAAAAAATAAAAAGACAGTCTTAAAACCATCACACAGCCTAAAATTTTATAGCAAAGTCCTATGGCTTAATAAATGCTCTTAACTTACAGCTTATAAAAACACCAGGAGGAAAAAATAAGAAAAAAAGAAACAACCCAACAAAGAAGCCTCAAATCAAATCTTTTCAGCAGCTGTACTGATTATGGTCCTGACTGTTAAGATGTTAAGGCATACAGAGTTTGACCACTTGTGTCAAACTTAACTTTGACAGGTCCAAATTACAAGCTGAACAGGGATCATCCTCCATTTGCCAACCAAGGAATTAGGAGTACAAAGACTTATTAGTCAAGATATGTGAACTGAGGCTGAGGGTTTTATTATTCTAATTAAGAACAGGAAAATTCCTATTCCATTTTGTAATTAAAACAATACACATTCTACCATCTAATTATATTTGACATTTTCAAGGTGTTGGGAGCTGAAATCTGTAATTGCAGAACTACTGCTGCCTTAAGCAGAACACTCCATAAATATTCATATATTAAATAGCCAGTTATACTGCTTGGAAGATTTTGGAAACGTTTGCTTTTCTTTTCAGCAACATTAGACTTTTAGAAGATATATTTTATATTTGTATTTTAAAAAAAAAGATAGGAAGAAAAATGTCCTTTGGGATCTGACATACTGTATATAGCACATTGACTATAAACCTATTCATTAGTATTGTATGCAGCTATGTTGGAGATTCAGAGTCCTTTAGAATTATTTCTTCTTCTTGTTTTTTCTAACAGAATGGGTAATTACAGTCAGAAATAATATGGGAGTCCTGAAGAGAAGTCATAAGACAGTAAAATGCTATTTTTCTTATTAGTTGATTTTGTAATTAACTATACAATTAGAGCTTATGTACAGCAGTTTGAAGGGGCAGGGGAGGGGAAGTTACCCACATGTTTTATTTTAGTGTCTCACAGTAAAAAATCACTTCATGTATTGCCTACTTTTGATGGTTCAGTATTGCCCGGTCAAGAATACCATAATCAAAGTTAGGGGGACTTGTGGGTAGTGCAGAGCCTGTTGTTCACTGAGAGGCTTTCCTTTTCTTGACAGTAGAGAAATGGAAAAATGCACAACAAAAATGGAATTCTGAGGGCAAGGTGTTCCAGGAGTTGTTGTTCACTGAGAGGCTTTCCTTTTCTTGACAGCAGAGAAATGGGAAAATGCATAACAAAAAAGTTCAGCAGTCTGCCTGCTCCATTCTAGAGTTTGCATTCTAGAAAATGAACCTTTGGGAACCCCTAGACAAAAGGACATTCGTTTCTGAAAAGAAGGGCAAATGGGCACCTTGCCTATTTTATGCATTTAGCTCATTGGAATAAGTTTGTCTCCTGCTGCAGGATGCTTTGCCTAGTGAACCTGGACCTTGGCTGAGTCGTTAGGTGTGCCTTATTGCTGTCTACAGCTGAAGGGAGGTTGTAGCCAGGTTGGTCTTTTCTCCCAGGCAACCAGCACAAGAGGACACAGTCTCAAGTTGTGCAAGGGGAAGCTTAGGCTTGATCTTAGCAAGTTCTTCTTCACAGAAAGAGAGATTGCCCATTGGAATGGTCTGCCCAGGGGGGTGGTGGGGTTGACATCCCTGGAGGTGTTTAAGAAGAGACTGGATGAGGCACTTTGTGCCATGGTCTAGTTGATTAGATTGGGTTGGGTGATAGGTTGGACTTGGTGATCTTGGAGGTCTCTTCCAACCTGGCTGATTCTGTGATTTTCTGATTCAAATTGTTAATAATGATATTGCACATGTTTTAAGAGTTAAATGCTGGGCAGGAGTGAAGTTGCAATACATGGGAATTCAAATGCTATGGAGCATTTCACTGTCCCAGTGAGAGCAGCAGAGACTTGGTGCAAGCTGCCTGCACACCAGGGCAGCCTTCTGGTCAGGAGACCCCTTGGCCCAAATAGCTCCACAGTCTCTGTGCAGGCAGTTATAGAGAGGACACCCACTTCCACAGCAATCTTAAATATTCCCAGAGTATGAAGACTTCAAGGAAGTTCCCTTTCAGCCCTGCACATCTGTATAATGACTAGAAGCAGTCTAGCCCATCTTGACTGATCATGCATGTTTGCATTACAGTCAGTCAGGGACTGCATCCACTGGGAAGTAAGAAGTAGTATTATGTAGTGCAGCCCCCTAAAGAACTGGACTTCTTTCTATGACAGGCAGGAAGCAGGACTCAGATACATTGTATAGAATTATTCCTTATATATTATATGTCATATTAGGTAAGAGTTCTGTATTATATATTCACACTGTGTATGTTACATGCAATGCATAATATTTATGTGTAATGCAGCATATTAATGCAAATCTACCTGAATGTTTGGGTTACACAGATACAGATACAGACACACACTACTTACTGAAGCAACCACACTAGATGCCTGGTGTTATTTTTGTAGTGCTCACTTCAGGATGCCAATACACCTTCCCTTCCTTTCTGCACAATCACAGCTTCTATATCAGGGGACATTACAGTGCAATCAACTTGAAGACAAATAAGCAGACAGGCAAAATTCTTCCATTCTCTACCTTCTGCAGATTTGCTTAGAACAAAATTTTACTTTTGAAGATGTAACTCACCATCTTCATCCTTCAGGACATTAAAGGTTCTTTTCACACAAAAACTAAGTCACATTTTAAATCTGTTTCAGTGAAGTTTAGCTACAACTCTCCTTCCTTAAACCAGTCAGAATTACTTTTTGTACACAAATCATCTGCATCATAGAATCAAGTCCAACTGAGAACCCTACTTTCCAAGGCTCACCCCTCAACCAGATCCCCAAGCACCACATCCGAACCACCTTTAACCACATCCAGGCTTGGTGACTCCTCCACCTCCCTGGGCAGCACATTCCAATCCTGGACCACTCTTGCTGGGAAAAAAACTCTTCCTCATGTCCAGCCTAAACCTACCCTAATAATACAATGTATGACTACCTTAGCTTAGCCTATTTTGCAGAAGGAGCTCAGTGTAATACAGGAAAAACAAACCAGCATCAAACAGAAAGCCAACCCCAGCAGCGACCCAACTGCTACTCTTGCTACCACCATGCCTGCAGAAAGAGACTGCGCCTGAGAACTCGGAACCCAGAAGCAGCAACTGGAACAGGAAGCCTCTTCATGAGCCTCTTCATGTTGCACTCTGAACTTCAAGCCCCATGACACTTTGCTGCAGTCAGCACTGTAATTTTTGAAGCTGTCAGGACTGCAGCATGGTATGGATAACAGCAGCAGGTTCAACTCAATCCATGACATTCTCCACCCCTTTGTGTATACCATCTGCATGGTGCCCAGCAGCAATCAACACCCAACAGCAGACAGATGTCAGTCACTGCCCATTCTCACTCCAAGTGAGATCACTTTGCAGTACACAGAGGACTGCTCACTGCAGGTGCTTTGGAGCTCCACTCTTGTTGCACTGCAGTCCAAAACATGGGGCTGTGTTTCCACCCCTGGGGCAGTTGAGTGGGGAAGTTGAGTCCAATGACTCCTTCCACCCTTCCAAGTGAAAGCAAACTTAAGGCTTTCCAGTGCTCAGCTTCCAGCGCATGGGGGAGTGGAGATCCCTCTGTCACACCAGAAATACAGAGAGGTTCCACCTGTCCAACCTGCCAAAGCATAGGTTCCATATAGTCCAATAAACCCAGTTATCCCTCTCCTCCATCTGGTTGGACGCAGGGCCCCTCTAATTCTGACCAGAGTCACCTGCATCTCGTGAAGATGCTTTGGGAGCCCTTTCAGAAGAATCAGAAGCAGTATCAGCATGTCTGCTCTTCTTGGGTAATCTTCCACAGGAAATTGAGGCAGCAACTTTGGGGAAGACTTCCCCTGTAATTCAGGTACTCATGAAGTTAGAACTGAAGTGGATTTTCCATCCCACTGCCTCATGTCCTCCCTGTGGTCATGAAACCACAGGGTATCCCAGCTCTCAGATTCACTCCCTCAGAGAGGGGAGCATCTGTTCCTCAAGGTTGAAACACAGGCCTGGACAGGGAAGGAGAGATTTTTCCTCGCCTCCCTGAGGCCTTTGCTAGTTCCATCCACTGACCTTGGCTGTCTTCTCTGGTAAGAAATGAAAGAGCTAACAGCTCTCTCTTTCTCTTGTTCCCTTGTCTTTTGCAAACTGCTTTATGCTTCCTTTTCCTTGTACCACTGCAGGCACATACAGAATCCCCCAGGAAAAAAAATAAACCAAAAGAAAACTTACACAAAACTTTCCTAACAAGCTTCAAGCCCTAGCCGAATCCTCTTCCCATTTATCTCAACCCTATGTCTCCTGCCAAAATCGACTTAATGGCCTTAAGCCCATCCTGCGATCAGGGCCTCCTTACAAACCAATGGCTTCAAAAGGCCTTTCTGGTATTTCTGCTCTGGGAGAATAACTTCCTTCCACAGAGGCTTTCTGGTTGAATCTGTGCTTTCAGGAGCTAGTGGCAAGATGGGGTGAATTTATGCCCAGAGGGGCCAACTTTGCTCTTAATACATTACTGGAAGTAATTGAAAATGGTCAAATCACTAAATGGTAAAGGATAGAAGAATTGTGAACTGTAGTCATCATGGTTCTAAGCAGACTGAGCCTTGCCAAAGTGAATTGCTTTTTTGATGGAACTGCACAATGTATGTGTGAAGGCAGAACACTATTTAGATTCTAGGGAAGCACTGGTGTTTGTTTTTTCATTAACTGTTACTTTGAAACAGCGTTATATACACTACAGAGAGCTGCTGAAGGTCCAGAAAGGGTGATGATGAGCTGCAGAAGACTGAGGCCCCACATGGGAGACTGCAGTGCTAGTAGTTTCTATAAAAAAACAATTAAAAAAATCAAAGTTGTCTATTAATGACTCAGAGCTGAAAAGGCGTGATTATGAAGAAGAAGAGCAGTGGATGTCATACCTTGACTTCAGTAAGGCTTTTGATACTGTCTCCAATAATATCCTGATAGAAAAGCTCAGGAAATGTGGCACAGATGTTTGGTCAGTGAGGTGGTTGCAAACTGGCTCCACAACAGAGCTCAGAGGGTTGTCATCAGTGGCACAGAGTCAACTTGGAGGCCTGTGGCCAGTGGTGTTCCCCAGGGATCAGTACTGGATCCAGTTTTGTTCAATGTCTTTATCAGCGACCTGGCTGAGGGCATTGAGAGTCCCCTCAGCAAGTTCCTGAGGATACAAAACCGGGGGGGTGGCTGACACCCCTCAGGCTGTGCTGCCATCCAATGAGATCTGGACAGGCTGAGAGCTGGGTGCAGGCAAACCTCATGAAGGTCAATAAGGACAAGTGCAGGGTCCTGCATCTGGGGAGGAATAACAGCAGGCATCAGGACAGGTTAGAGGCTGCCCTGCTGGAAAGCAGCTCCACAGAGAAAGACCTTGGAGTGCTGGCAGCAAGTTCTGCATGGGACAGCAATGTGCCCTTGTGGCCAAGAGAGCCAATGGCATCCTGGGGTGCAACAAGAAAAGTGTGGCCAGCAGAGCTAGGGAGGTTCTTCTCCCCCTCTGCTCTGTCCTGCTGACACCACACCTGCAATCCTGTGTCCAGTTTTGGGCTCCCCAGTTCAAGAGAGACAGAGACCTGCTGGAGAGAGTCCAAGGGAGAGCTACAAGGATGATTAGGAGACTTGAGCATCTCCCCTGTGAAGAGACATTGAGAGCCCTGGGGCTGTTTAGTCTGGAGAAGAGAAGGCTGAGAGGGGATCTGATCAATGTCTATCAATAGCTGAGGGCTGGGTGTCGAGTGGAGGGAGCCAGGCTCTTTTGGATGGTGCACAGGAATAAGAAGCAACAACAGGTTCAAACTTGAACATAGAAGGTTTCACCTCAATGTGAGGAGAAACTTCTTTACAGTGAGGGTGACAGAGCCCTGGAGCAGGCTGCTCGGAGAGGTTGTGGAGTCTCCTTCTCTGGAGACTTTCCAAACCCACCTGGATGCATTCCTGTGCAGACTCCCCTGGGTGATCCTGCTCTGGCAGGAGGGTTGGACTGGATGATCTCTGGAGGTCCCTCTAATGTACTGTGATACTGTGATCTGGAGGTTGAGCTGGGGGTTTTGATGAGCTTGACAACCAGGGTTACCTGATACCAGCTGAGTAGTGTGCTATCTCTAGAGAGTTAATTATTTAACGATGGTAAGAGGGGTATGACAGGGAGCAGTGAGATGCAAATGGCAGACATCTCTGAGGTTTATTAACAGACTGTGGTGTTTTGGCAAAAGCATTGCTGTTCCATTTCTAAACACTAACTTGTTGCTTTCTTCTCTTCTAGTTGCCCATATTGGCATCTTCTGTTGTTAGCCTCTATTTCCTTGAACTTACTGATGTCTTCAAGCCAGTTCACTCTGGATTTAATTGCTATGACAAGAGTTTGAGTATGCCATACATTGAACCTACACAAGAGTCTGTGCCCTTCTTGATGTTGCTTAGTCTGGTTTTTGCTGGACCATCAATTACGGTAAGTTTGAGGTGCTGCTGGCACTTAGTGAAGATTTTGAACAGTTTCAGGTGGCATAAAGAAAATTTGGGTTCAGTGAGGCTTCAGAGTGCCTTCCAGGCTAATTGCTTTAGGATTTTAAATTAATTTTTTATTCTGTCACCAAAGGAGATGTGGTACTTGAAACATTACCTGTAGCACTTCATCTACTCACACTATCCTGACTGTGGGCATTCATGGTAAGGAACTGCACCTGCAGTTGGATGAGAATAGCTTGGATTATCTTCTCGTGCTGTACAAATAGTTGACCTTTTACAGACAGGACCTCTCCATATTCTGAGACACATCACAGGCTCACACAGATTCACAGATTGGAAGGGACCCTCAAAGGTCATCTTGTCCAATCCCCCTGCAGTGAGCAGGGACACCTCCAGCTGGACTCAAGATTTTGCTGGAACTTTCATTTACATCCCTGAACTTCTGTTAGAACTAGCTTTATGCAGTGAGAAGGTGTAGCAGCTGTTTCAGTGAAACCAATTACACTTTCCCAGATAGCCCTGGGACTCCTCTACATTGCCAAATAGTCATTAAGAGTAGGAAAAAGGAGGCTGGTTTGATCATTCCCTGAAAGGAAGGAAATCATTTCAGCAGAACAGAAATGTCCTGTCAGAATATGAGCAGTTTGGCGACTATGTTATAGAAAAAATAGATACATTTTCTGATACAGGTGAGTATTGTCCCTGCTCGAAATGCTGTGTCAAATTCAAATGAAGACTTGACTTTTACATATACACTAGAGGGAATTCATTGTGTCTGGTTTTAAGCAGCTCATACAGAAACCTTATGCTCACACCACTCCTGTTTGGCAAGTGGAGAGCAAACACCACCTTGAGTGGGTAATTGCTCACACCCAAAAAAACTGAATCAACCTTCTGAAAGGGTCTCCTCACTCCTGTGACAGCAATGACTGCACATCTCAGTTAGGCACTTCTCTAAGGCCAGCTGCAAATGCATCTCTGCTGCCAGCTCTTCTGAATTCCCTTACATTCAACCAGTTCACTGCTTTTGCAATACCAGCCAATTTGCAATTTCAGTATCCACAGAATGTAATACCCATGGAAAAATCACCAAGTGGTGCTCTGTCTTTGCTTTCCAGAATGTTGGGGTTTGTGTTTTGGTTTGTTGTTTTTTTTTTTTTTAACTGAACTCTTGTTCCTGGTTTTGGTTGCTTTAGAAACCATTTTTGAAGGATTTTGCACAACCATCAGGCTAAAAATTGTACTCGTTTAGGAGCTGGGAGCTAAGGCTTTCAGTGTTCCTGGTGCAGACACTTGCAGCAAAAACCAAAAACTGTGATAAACCCCAAACTTGCTTTTATTTGCAGTTTGGCTGAGTTTTTTCTAGGTTTGGGCAGTGTTTCTGGTAACTACAAAATGGACTTTTCCTGAAACAACCATGGAGGGAATCTATATAGGTTCACCTGGGCTAAAGTAGGGTGCTAAAAGCAAATTTTTCCTTCAGAGAGTTTGTGTCAAGCCTAGGTAACATCAGACATCTTTGATCAAGATGACAAACGCCCATTTCATTATGGAAAGTTAATTTAAAGCTTTGATTACTGCTAAATTATTTAAGCATTGCATCAAGTTTGCAATAAAAAATGTTACTCTTGATTGAATCCTTTTCCTACCAGCAGCATAGGCAACTACCCAAAACCATGCCATGTGAGGGACTCACACTTGAGCATGCCTGTCAAACAAGATGGGTAAAGAAAGTAAATCCTGAAGCTTTGAAGTACAGCTGCTTAAAAGCTGCAAGCCTTAGGAAGGGGGAGTTCGTTTGCATTAGTGTGACCATGAGGGTGAGGCTTGTGTTAGTTGCAGAATGGGCTCTGATAGTGCAAAGCACACAACCTCCTTAATGAAAGGCACTGAAGATAGCATAGAGCATCAGCTCTTTATTGATTGATACCACTTCTGAAGTAAAAAACTAGGATTATTTGTCCAGTTCTTCCCTGTATCTCTGGAGAAACAGCCCAACAAAACTTAATGCAGAGATATTAACAACTGTGACATTGACCTCATTGCTGTTGATAAAGATGTGCAGGGTGAGTGCCCAGAGGCTGGAGCCAGGCTCTGCTGGGTGATGCCCAATGACAGCACAAGGGGCAGTGGTGGAAGCTGAGGCATAGGAGGTTCCATGGAAACAGGAGGAAATTTTTTTTCCCTGTGAGAGTGACAGAACACTGGAACAGGCTGCCCAGGGGGGTTGTGGAGTCTCCCTCTCTGGAGATATTCAGAACCCACCTGGATGTGTTCCTGTGTGGTCTGCTCTAGGTGCTCCTGCTCTGCCAGGGGGATTGAACTGGATGATGTCTCAAGGTCCCTTTCAGCCCCTAACATTCTGTGATTCTGTGATTGTCATCCTGTAGAGTGTGGCATTTTATACTTTAGCTTTCACTAACATTTCAGTTCATTACACACTTTATAAAACCTAGAAAATACACCAAAAAAAGCATCAGGTATGTGAGGAACTTAGCATATACTGGCCTCTGTAGTTTGGGTACTTACTGCAGTATGAGGTCATCAAGACTCAATGAAATACAGGGGTCATTAAGCCACATTTTAAACATTACCAAAGAGTGCAAATAAGAAAAGATAAGAAAGGAGGGGCAAAGGAGATGACAAGCAAATTCCTGTCTCAATCCCTCCTTAAAGCCTTATGTAGACATTGGAATAGGATTCAATATTTTTCTGTCTTATTTCTGTTGATAGAATTCTTTTTTTTTGCAAGACTGAAGAAAATACTAAATCTACTGATTTTAAAGTAAATTTTTTAACAGCAAATCTAATATTTTGTAATTTATTTTCCCAAGCCATTATTCCAGAAGGATCTGTGTGGATTTGGGATTTACGCAGCAGCTGCTTTTAATCAGGTCTGTGTTACAGCCCTGAAGTGCTACAGAAAATGACTCCTTGTATTATTGACATATGTCTCATTGCTTGTGGCACAGATGAAATTTGGAAATTATGAAGACTTCAGTGGGCCTCTGTGGAATTAACCAACATGGATATTTTGTGTCTGGAATATGGATGCACCTGAACTGCAACATGACTTCCTTTTGGTTCAAGGCACTGTGAATCTATCTTCTGATTCATTTTCCTCCTTAGATATTAATTCAGAAATACTAGAATCAGTCATTTAATCACATCAGTGTAGGTTCAAACCCTTATCAGTCACTGACTAAAAACCTCCTTAAATGTAACAATGTGCTTTCTAACAGACATCACCAGGAAATTAAATTACATTGAGCTGGGAAATCAACTCACAAGGAGATAAATTCACTGCTGGCAGATCTCAGTCCTACTGCCTTCTCTGCTGTAGGAGTTTGTTTCCTTGGAAATACCAGCCTCTGAATTTTCCTTGCTATAAGTCCTGCTGTTCCCAGTTTTCTCCTCTATCACACAGTCTAATCCATCTCTCCGGTGTTTTACCCTGTGCCAGACATTCCCTAGAGCATGGCTAAAAACCATTGGAGTTTTTCTGGTTTTTTAAGTTTAAAATACTTGTGATTTCTCCAGGAAATTTCATCTGTAAATTGACCAAATAAAGACAGATAATAGTGACCAGAATTCTCATCTAATTAAAATCACTTAACACTGACTTTTCCATATCATGAGACAACCTTCATTACTTTACTTTTTCTGCCAAAGAAAACAAATTTCAATTTATTAAATCTTTGAAGAGTTAGACTAAGCTTGTCCATTGCATCTGCCTTCTCCTAGGGTGAGGGGTGTTAGCATGCACAACCATCATTGGTAAGTACAGCAGATTGAGCACAATTTGGATGCTTTAGCAGTTCATTGCACTGTAAGCTACAGTACCCTGAAGGGAGGTTGGAGCAAGGAGGAGGCAGCCTCTTCTCCTTGGTGGCAAGCAACAGGACCAGAGGAAATGCTTCCAGGCTGCACCAGGGAAGGTTTAGGCTCAGTATTAGGAAGTATTTCTTCACAGAGAGGGTTCTCAAACACTGGGATGGTCTGCCCAGGGCAGCGGTAGAGTCACCAACCCTGAAGGTGTTCAAGCAGTGTGTGGAGCTGGCACTTAGGGACACGGTTTAGTGTTGACCCTGCAGTGATGGGTCAAGGGTAGGACTGGATGAGCTTGGAGGTCTCTTCCAACCAGATACATTCTGTGATTCTCTGTGCATTGTAGGTATTAGTTTTCAGTGCATCTATGGACAGACAAGATTGAATCTCCTCTCGGTGGAGAGAACTGCCTCATTAATTTCCGTATTTCAACCCAACATTTCTTCTGAACTCTGTACAAGCCCTGTACAGATATCCAAATTACTGCAGTATTGAACCAGACTAAAATCAAACCTGAGACTGCAAATGTGTCAGTGGGTCTGGATTTTCCATCAAGGAGCACCATTTGTCATTTCTATTCTCCTCCTTATAAACTCTTGTCTAGGGCTTCAGTAATAATCTGTTTTGCTTGGCATGTTCAGAGGGACCATAAGGACAGAAGTTTTTCTGCTGCTGTGGATCTGGTTAAAACCCAAGCCAAATTAAACAAATATAGAAGAGCAGGCTGTCATGTAATTAGAAGCTGCTAGGAACTGCTAGGCCTGAGGCCAAGACTAAGTGCTAAAACCACCTCAGGAGCACTAAAAGATTGCGGTGGCTGTTGTTTATTTTAGAGGCAAAGTTGTAGATGCATAAAATGTCAGCTGTGGATCAAGACCCCAATTCCACTGAGCACTGCATACTGTATGCCACTTGCATTTAATTTCAGTGCCACCTTCTTGCCTGCCCTCACCCAGGCTAAGCTGCATTACTAAATGTTTTCATATTGCTACCAATCTGTTAAGGTAAATACATGCCAGTGGGTGACATTGGTTGCGGTACAGTTGCATCTTAAACCTTTAAAGTGAATCAGTGTCTTCTGAGTAACTGCTACATTTAACAGCTCCTTTGTCATTACAGATAATGATAGGAGAAGGAATACTCTACTGTTGCCTGTCCAAAAGAAGAAATGGGATTGGAACAGAAGCCAATATTAATGCAGGAGGATGCAACTTCAATTCTTTTCTTAGACGAGCTGTCAGATTTGTTGGTGGGTTTCAAATGTCAGTCACGAAGAAGAGTTTTCCATCCACATTCAGTTTTCACCATGCAGCTTTACTTTTCTGAATCAGTCTTTTAGAACAGTGCAGGACTGTCACTGGTATAGATCTTCTGCCAGAAAATGTGAGAAGAAACTGTAAAACGGAGCAGCAGAGCAGCCTCATGCTCAGTAATGCAGCCATCTACACTCTCCATTTTCACTCTCTGTTTCTAAAAGAATCACTTGGTTTTGTCTGCCCACCTTGAGCTGGCTTCCTCTTAATAGTTTCAGTGTATAGTTTCCCCTGCCTGGCTTCAGTGCCCCCTCCTGACACAGCATTCAACAAGACAGTAAAAAACATTCTTTTCTAGGATGTGATTATCCACCCCTTGAAAAAGGGCTAGAATCTTGCAACCTCTTGGTAGAAAGGAACAGGTTGAATTCTTTTGTTTTACTTTTGGTTTCATTCTCATTTATGAAAACTGAATTTGAAAAGGCAGCTGGACTTTGTTCCCATTCTTACAGTTAACTTCCTTTAGCAATGAGTGACTGAAATAAAGGCTTTCCCTGTTCCACATATGTTTCATTAGTGAGGGCAGCCTAGGCAAAGACAAGCTGCAGGACAGCAGACTGAAAACCCGGTAGGTTTCTGCACACTAGGTTTCTGTAGCCTAGCAAGTAGGGAGGTGCTGACAGGAGAAGTTATACAGTCTGTGACCAGTAAAGCATCCTCCTAGGTGCAGCAGTAAGGAAGTGAGCAGAGAGGACAGTACACAACATCAGCAAGGAGGTGTAAAGGTACCCCATGCCCTCCAGTTCTCCTGTCTGGCATCCCATCCCGTCACCAAAGGAGACAAGCTGAAAGGTGTATCAATTTCACTCTTGGGTCATGCTCTTAATTTGCAGTTTCTTTCATACTTTGATGACTTTAGCATTCTTCCAATTTTAAGATGAAAAATATATTTATTTATATGGATACCAGCAGAGAATTAAAGGTAAATCTTTAGGGGGAAAGCAGTTGAAAATGCTCAGTAAAGCAACTACATTTACTTCAGGTGTCATGTGAATTTGGTATTGTTAACCAAACAGAAAAAATGGACCAGTTACCATAAAGGGAAATAGTTGGACTTATGGCAAGGACTTGGTACTCAAGAAATACAAGAGGTGTGAAAGTAGCCAAAGTTACTGACAGATGATATGTCCTTGGTGGTAAAAAGAGAACAGGCCCTCACTCAGTGTAGTGATCTAATGGGAAGCTGTCCATGTTATTAAGGAGCTTGTATCCCAGAGGGCAAGTCCAAGGACTGGATGAGCACATACGCTCTCCTCAAATAGTTGGCTGTCCTTTAGTCAGTTCAGAGAGCTGCTTTCCAAACTGAATCACCTCCAGTGCAGTTCACCTTTGTGAAAGCATGTTGTGAAAAGAGAGAGAATATCAAGCCATCAGCATGAAATACAACAAAAAGATGAGCATAAATAATCTGATGTTTTACACTCAACTTTGCAATCAGCTTTTATAAGGAATGAAAAGTCTTAGTTCTTCAGTTCAATTCTCTCAGCTCCTTGACACAATGACACAAGCATTCCACTGAATGTATTTTGTCACAAGCTGATCTATGCCTATAATAATGTTAACAAGCTCTATTGATTTCTCTCCTAGGTGTTCATGTGTTTGGTCTTTGTTCTACTGCTCTTGTTACTGATATTATCCAACTATCAACAGGATATCAGGCACCATATTTCCTGACTGTTTGCAAGCCCAACTATACATCCCTAAATGTATCCTGCTCAGAGAATTCCTATGTTGTGGAAGATATTTGCTCAGGAGCTGATCTCAATATTATCAATGCTGGAAGGTTGGTTCTATCCTTCATCGTATATGTTTTATTTTTTATTTTCTGTCCTAGTTTCCAGATTAGTTTTGGGGTTTTTTTGCTAGTTATAAGTCTACAATTATTTCTGTCAGTTTTTTATAATGAAGGTGCCAGCAGAAGTGTGTTTTGAGGGATTTATATTAATGGAGCAAAACTAGAAATGGGGACATTCAGATTGGATGCTAGGAAGAAGTTCTTCCCCATGAGGGTGGTGAGAGACTGGAACAGGTTGCCCAGGGAGGTGGTGGAAGCCTCATCCCTGGAGGTTTTGAGGGCCAGGCTGGATGTGGCTCTGAGCAACCTGATCCTAGTGTGAGGTGTCCCTGCCCGTGGCAGGGGCATTGGAACTGGGTGATCCTTGAGGTCCCGTGGAATGCTAACAATTCTATGATTCTATGATGTTCAGTTTTCTGTACAGACTAGGCCAGTGGGCTTTGGAAGGAAGCCTTTGTCAGATTCTGAAGCACAGTTGTTAGTAGTTAGTTATTTTCCCTCCTTCAAAGGAAACAATTTCCTATGCACTTACAAATATGTACACCTTCTACTGCTCTTCCCAGTGGGATCTGGCTTCATCTCCCCATGAGAGGCAGGGGAAGAAGTCACCCAAGGCGTTTATCTGAGGCTTCTGTGTGACGTACATTACTGTTCTGTCATTTTGTTCTTGGTTTGTCACGCTTGAGGTTTGGATTTGTTAGAGGAATTTCTTTGTTTTCTGTTTCTCCACTTGATCAAGTTTTTTCTACTGACAGCTGTTACGGTTTGAAGGGGGAACTTTAGCCTAGTCCCTGACTGCAAAGGCTGAAGGTAAAATAAATTACCATTGGATGTTTCCCAGAAGAACAGCACTGAAAAAGCCTTTTTAGTAGAGGAAGACCACACCAGTGCAAATTGTGTGTTCCCAACTGCATGCCTTTTGTTTCATACTGTTTCTGACTGGTGGTTTATCCTCCTTGATCATTTAGTCTTTAGCCTCACTACTTAGCCAGGAGAGACATTTCTAATAGTAGTTTTGGATATGGATATCATTCAAGTTAATATAGGAACCAGACTACATATCTTACTTTAAACAAACTCAACGTGATAAAATAGTGATAATTCAATTACTAATGGCAGGTCATAGATTTAAATAAGGACTCTGAAGATCTAAGTCAGTAAGTAGTATTGTTCCAATACATCTGTTACTTTTAGTTCAAGGACATCAAGTGTCCTAAAATACAAGCATTACACTACTGAGAAATCATGAAGCTCTTTACTGATTACAAGAGTCGTCTTCTGATATCTTTTTCACACCAGGTTAATCTTTATTGCCTGTTAGTCACTGAATGTTTGAATGTCTTGCAGTCCTTCAGAATTTTGTTACCTTTTTAAATCTCCTGCTCTCCAGAAGAAGTTAGAGCGAAATTACAGAATGCTTGAAATGACTACAAAGTCTGCCTGACTCAGCTGCATCATTTCTCCGTGTACCTGCTCAGCAGACACGAAGCTGTGTCATTTCAGTCACCTACACTTCACCAGAGCTGTGCACTCCTTGTTCTGTAGGCAGCCCTGGATACTAGCTTCTGTGTTAACTGGATGCCTCGTGGCATTACATTTTTGCTAGCTAAAATATTCTGCATATATGTTAGGCATCTCTCCCCCAGTTTGTTTGCTTTTCCATTTATTTCAATGGCTGACACACTTGGGAATCATGAGATCACTCACTTTCTAAGTATCTTCCAGCAGATCTCGTGATCTGTCTCCTTTCACTGGGACAAACTGATTTCACTGCTATTTAAAGACACTCATTTATTTGATGGTTTTGGTCTTAAGTATGTCTAGTGGGCTAAGACTCATAATTAGCACTGATTAATTTGCCACATCTTTTCAATTTAAATAATTTGGTGACAATAATTTTGCTAAAAGGCCTAACCAGAATTACTCTGGTCTCAGCCTTCACATCACTGCCTCTTTTCCCATAACTGTTCACTGTTACTGGGATGCTGCCACTGAAGCCTGATGCTGGCAAGCAATGTCCTGCACCTACCTGGTGTCCCAGGGAAATCAGTGTAGCTTTACATGTGAGCAGGTGGAAAAACTTCCATTATTTCATCTCATCCAGTTCATTATCAACTCAAACGTGATACCTGCTGCTCTGAATTGACTGCCTGTAGCCATTCCAAAAGCAGTGATCACTCCTAAGTTTAAATATCACCACTTCCCAAAGCAGCTAAATCAGTTGTGACATAGTAAGACTAAGCAATCAGTGTCTGTGTGTTTCTGCTTCTTTAGGAAGATGACAATATATTGATATCTCAAATTGATTCCCATCATAGAGGATACATTTGGCTATTCTGGCATCATCTTCAGTTTCTCCTTATTTTATTTCATTTTTCCCTTATTAAATTGTTGCTTCCTTATTCCTGACTCAACTTTACCAAAGCAATCCAAACTTACTGCTGGGCCAATACTTCCTTCAGTCAGCTACATCAGGACATACAGTATATCTTCTGCAGCCCAGGAGATTAATTTTACTTCAGTAATTTCAGTTTGTAAGGAATATGTTCTTCTGAGATTTCTCATGGCATTCATTTTTAGTTTGTACTTCCCAGAAACTTTGACTCCAGAGATTTGCCTCCAGACCCCCTCCATGAAAAGCAGAGAAAATACATAATTATCCAGCTGATTATTCTGCAACATCCCCAAATAGCCAGTGGTTTCCTTTGTCCATTTTTTCCTCTATTTATCTTCAAAGAGCCTTTTCAGTGATTTCTGTTCAGATCTCCAGTGAGTTCTCTACCTTCTGTCATTTTTGATGTTCTGACTCAGTATGAGTCTGTCTCTCAGCATGACTCTTATCATTGCTTTCTCTCTACAGATCCTCATGCATGAGCATTTAGAGTTCAAGATGTGTTTTCTTTGAGATCTTTGTTCACCTTTTCAATACAGAGCCATAAAAGAGGCTACTTATTTTTAGTTTGAATTATTATCATTGTAGAGTAGAAGATAACAAACAGAGGAACAAAAGTACTGTCACTGCTAGGGAGTATACAGAGTGCATTTAGTTTGTAACTGCTGTGCTTGCCCTGAAAGCATGTGAATAGAAAATAAAAGAGAAAATCAACTGTAGCATAGGGACATACCTTATGTAGTATAAAAAGGCCATCAAATTAAGGTTAAGTTCTGAGTGAAAATAAAGTTCATGAATCAGATCTATATATTAGCTCCACAGGGACTGCAACCAGATTTATGTCTCCATGAAAACTTGCAGAGGAGTTGATTAGGCATTATAAACACACAGAGCTTTTTCATGTCTTTATCCTCCTCTTGCCAGGGGTTCTGTTGGTGAAAGGTTTGTTCAGAAGTGGGGCAAAAAACCAAAGAAGAGTAACTTAAATCTGACTTTAGAAACAAAAAAGGAATGGTGCTGATTTCATCTTGGCTGGTCATGAACCTGCTGGAGCCATGGGCTCAAATTCAGGTCAGCAGTGTGGTGTTCACACTGAGTTGTACTGCACACATTTAATTGCAAATGAATTATTCAGAACCAACAAGGCAAAAGGCAGAGGAAGGAAATCTAGAAAGTAGACTCTGCTGGTTTGCAGCAAATGACTTTGTCTAAAGATGAAGTGCTGAGTTTCAGTTGTTGCTAAACTGGCTAACTCAGGTGCTGCTAGGAAAATGGCTATACACAGAGCCCAGTTAGGGAGGCAAAATCTGTGAAGCTGAATGATTTTTCAAGCATTTATCCCAAGCTGAGCTTTCTCAGGTGAACATGTCAGCTGTGGTCACAAGATAGACGTACCCATTACAAGTCCATGCCTTTGAAAGGAGATACATACACAGATACAAACTACTATACATCTTCATTGCATCTTCCTAACTTCTAGATCTCAAAATCTAGATTTCTCTAGATTTCTCTAGATCTCTTATGGCTTCTACAACCTATGAACTAGATGTCTGCTACAGAACAGGTGTTACTGAATCCATCCCCAGATCAGCTTTTGCTCTGCTGTGTAAAAAATCTTCTCTTCATGTTCCCATCACTTTTCTTTTGTTGTTTTTTAGAGGATTGAAATGAGTCTATAAGAACTTTATAGGAAGACTAAGTTCTGGGCTCCCCAATTCAAGAGACAGGGATCTACTGATGAGAGTCCAACAGAGAGCTACAAGGATGATTAAGGGAGTGGAGCATCTCTCCTCTGAAGAAAGACTGAGAGACCTGGGGCTGTTTGGTCTTGAGAAGAAAAGGCTAAGAGGGGATCTTAGTAATGTCTATAAATATCTGAGGGGGTGGGCATCAAGATGAAGGTGGCAATCTCTTCTCAGTTGTGCCCAGTAACAGGACAAGGAACAACAGGTGTAAGCTGGAACACAGGAAGTTCCATTTCAACATGAGGAAAAACTTCTTTATGGTCAGGGTGATGAAGCACTGGAACAGGCTGCCCAGAGAGATTGTGGACTCTCTCTGGAGCCTGAGGGAGCTGGGGCTCTTGAGCTTGGTGACTGAGGGGTGACCTCATTCATGTTGATGAAGATGTGCAGAGTGCCAAGAGCATGGAGCCAGTCTCTGCTGGGTGATGCCCAAGGGGCAATGGTGGAAGTTGAGGCAGAGGAAGTTCCATGAAAACATGAGGAAAAGTTTTTTTCCCCTCTGAGGGTGACAGAACACTGAAAGAGGCTGCCCAGGGGGGTTGTAGGGTCTTCCTCTCTGGAGATATTCAAGACCTGCCTGGATGAGTTCCTGTGTGATCTGCTCTAGGTGCTCCTGCTCTGGCAGGGGGGTTGGACTGCATGTTTCAAGGTCCCTTCCAGCCCCTAACATTATGTGATTCTGTAATTCTGTGAACATGATTAATGTAATTGATAAAGTTGGGCCCTACTTTGAAAACAGTCCTTGTGAAATCAGTGAGAATGATAATATGATCAAGGTTCATTTATTAAATAAGTTGTGTAATTAGGTAATTATTGAAAAATGATTATGTTAGTTTAATTATAGAAATAAATGTATAGGTGTTTCTCTGAATCAAGCATTCGGTCTTTAGCCTTTCCCACTGTTATCTTAGTAGACAAACTTTTCTTAACACACAAAAAAATATCATGCTGCATACTTAACTTCAAAACAAAGGCATTTCATTAACATTGGTCCTTTCTCCAGAACATAGAAAAGAAATTCAGCAATTAAGTGTTACTGATTAATCATATATTGGTTAGGAAGTATAAGCTGCAAGTGACTGTACCACCCAGTGGTTTTTTTCAAGTGAACATGAGCACAGTCTGTTTGAACTGAGAAGCATAATTTGAGTCTTTTTCCTTGGCAGAAAATCCTTCCCTTCTCAACATGCCACCCTGGCAGCCTTTGCAGCAGTGTACATTTCGGTGAGTAGCCAACTTTGTTCATTTTCATTAGCACAAGACAGAAGTCAGAAAGTCATTTGCTCTATATTGTAAAGTGTTGTGTACAGCCTGGATGTCCCAGACAGACGTTTTTACCCTTCCAGGTTTGAAAGCACAATAAAAATACTAACATAAAATTAAAACAGCTCTATTAAGAATACAGAAAAGATTCAATTGCTTCAATTCCTTTGTTAGTAAGCAGCAAAAAGTGTAATGTTGAAGTGTATTGGATGTCTCATATTATTCACATATAAAATGCAGTGCTTATCAGTCTGGCTGGCTGATGTTTTAACTTACCATTCAAATGAACCTCTATGCCTTCTGCCTTTTCTTTATTGCTGTCCTCACTTTTAAGCTTGAGGCATTAAGGAACAGGCATTTATGTGATGTAGTTTCATTTGACCTCCATAGAATTGCAGCATGGATGAACTGGCACAATCATTCCCAGAGGCCTTCAAGGTGCCACTGCAAAGCAAGGGAATAAAAGGCATCAGTAACTAGCAGGGAAATGCAGGACATGCTGCAGCTATCACAGCTGACTTTCCACATCTGACCAACGACATTTCTTCAGTACAGGCTTGAATGTTTGTGTGAGTGACCACTTAGCTGAGGTTTTAGTACAAAGAAAAAAAGATAGTAATTCTATCACTCATGCTTTAAAAATCAGATGAAAACAACAAGAATAATTAATTAATCAAATTAGATAGTGGAATTGTGCATGGACTGGTAGCTGGCCAACGTTTATTCTGTCCAGGGAAAGGCCAAAATCTGGAATAATAATGATGAACCTCCACTTCATTTTGGTAACCTCCCTGGCATATGGCCCCCAGTTGAGAAATGTCTCTCTGAAGCATCTGGTGGTAGCTTTTGTTAGAACAGGTTATTGCTTTCATCTGGCATGACATCTGGCTTCTGTGTTTCAGAAGCGGTGGCTCCTTAGTCACATTTACAGAACATTTAGTCTCTGACTGTGAACAGTGTTTAGGCATAAAATCCTTATCCTAATTGGTGCCAATAAGCAACGCTGCCTGTGCTTTTGGAAATCCATTATTTGTCATTTCAGATCTACCTACAGCAAAGTGAGCAAATTTTAGCAGGGCTGTAAAATAAAATTGAAGTGATTCTTTTCAGTATTACTGTGTAATACTGATCTGTGTGTGAAAGAAACATGGAATGCAAGAAATCAATATCCTCTTCAACTGCTTATTCATTTCTCTCTTTTTTTCAAGATGTACTTCAATTCTACATTAACAGACTCCTCAAAACTTCTGAAACCACTCTTGGTCTTCGCTTTTATCATCTGTGGGATTATATGTGGTCTGACTCGTATCACCCAGTACAAGAATCATCCAGTTGATGTTTACTGTGGCTTTCTCATAGGAGGAGGAATTGCTCTCTATTTGGTAAATATATCTTCCTGTAGTTAAGTTTTAGCAACTGAAACTGGCAAGGCTGTAATTAAGAGCACTGGTACTTTTTTATGAAACCCTCCCATCATGGTCACATGCCAGAATGAAAAAGGTAGTCAAAAAGTGTTAAGATGCTGATATGATGTGTAATTTCTTTAAGAAATCAATAGAAAATGCAAATCCATATTTCAATTCAAAGTGCCATTACCATGCACAAAGTGGTATATAATCATCTGGTATCATATAGAAGAACAGATCTAACATGATGTGCTTCATTAAATGCTTAAAGACACTCATCCTTTCTCCTCCACATTTACAAGTGTGACACAAAGAAAAGTATTGGATTAGTTGGTGTCTGTTTCCAGCCTGAGTTTATATTGCCAGTGTTGGCTTAAGATCTCAAAAAAATGGTTGAATTAGTATGCAGCAACTTCGATGATTAAATGGCTGAACCTGCAAGAAATCAAAGGCAATATTACAGCCCTGTGATTCTTTCAATCTCTTGAGGCAGTTACACAGGGTTTCGAAATAGAACACCTCTGAGCCAGGTTATTGCTATGCTTTTCCTCTGTACTGGGTTGAAACATATGGAGCACCTTGAAAGGGTTCTGTAAAGGCCCCTTCCCTGGAGATATTCAAGGTGAGGTTCAATGAGCCCCTGGGCAACCTGATCTAGTTGGGAATGTCCCTGATGACTGCGGGGCGGTCAGACTGGATGACCTTTGGAGGTCCCTTCCAGCCTGGTCCATTCTATGATTCTATGAAAGGTGTATGTAGGATAGGCCTGTACCTGTTAGTAGGAAGCTCATTGTATTGAATTTGGCTGAGATGGAATTAGTTCTCTCCATAGCATCGTTTGCAGTGTTGTGTTTTGTAGTGGTAGCTGGAAGGGTGTTGCTAACAGCAGTGGTTTGGCTACTGCTGAGCAGTGGTTGCACAGCAACCAGGCTATGCTTTCCCAGCATTCCCCCCCAACAGTAGGCTGAGGGATGGGCAGGATCTTGGGAGCAGACACAGCCAGGCCAGCTGACCCAAACTGACCAAAGAGCTATTCCATGCCATGTGACATCAGCTCAGATATAAAAGCTGAAGAAAAGAAGGAAGAGGGGAAGGGGGCATTCGTTGATGGTGTCTGTCCTCTGGAGCAATCGTTACGTGTATGGAAGCTCTGCTTCCCAGGTTGCAGCTGGACAGTGTCTACTGATGGAAGTAGGGAACAGGTTTTCGTTTGCTTTTGCCCTGCCTTATTAAATTGCTTCTACCTTGAATCACAGGCCTTTGGTTATATTTCCCTCTCCCTGGTCCATCTGAGAAGGGGAGTGATAGAATGGCTTTGGTGGGCATCTGGCCCCTAACGAGGGCCAAACTACCACACTCATCAAGCATTAGCTTTTGCTTACTGCTTTCAGTATGTCTCCACAGGACTGAAAGCTGTTCAGCACAGCATCAACCCTGTGCCTGTGAGCAATCAGGAACTTCTACTGACAACATTTTTAATGCTCCATTGTGGGCAGGGGAACAGAAGAGTCTTAACAGCCAGTGGGAGGTTTTTTGACGTAAGAATCTTTTCAGTGATGAAATTTAGTATAATACTAAAAGAAGTTAACATCCTATTCCCCCTTTTTTCTGTCATAAGATAATCTAAGGTACATACAAAGGTGATCTACAAAGGTGATCAGGGACAGGGGTTTGGAAAATGGCTTTCACACTGGCAGAAGAAAGAGCAACCAGTACAGATAAAAGAACCCCAGGAGCTACTAAAGCCTGTTTCTGTGATTGCACTGTGAGCAGAAAGGCACTGCGCTGAGAATATTATTTCAAATTATTAATCTCTTGTAGACTGTCATAAATGGAGCTGCTGTTCCCATGTTTGAAATCCACAAACAAGTATGCTCTTTCTTAGGTCTTCTCCATATACTATTGCATGACAACATACTTCAGAGAGTATTGGGTACACAGTAGTCAGTACATCTGTCCTGAAAACTACAAATCAGTAAGAATGGGAAGGGAAATAACATGAAACTACAGGTAACTCTGAAAGGATTACAATGAATGAGTAATCTAAGTGACTCAGTCAGGCACTTGACCCTTTTGTGGAATATGACAGCATTCTACAGTGAGTCTGCTGAATAAGAAAATCTTGTGTAATTAAGTCTTGTTGCAGTTCTGTGCAGCTTGGAAAGCAATTGATTTAAAGTTGACAAATTGTCCTATTGTGTAGCTATTGTATTACACACTTACTGTGCAGCAGAAAGGGCAGAACCATAGAGCAGAGAACAACTTGAGCTGGTACAAGATTCAGTAAATCAGAGCAGACAGCAGTGCAGCTGTAAAGTAGCTTTGCCTAGATGCCTGCAAACATTTCTCTTGTTATTTTGGTAAAGAAACACTCTTCATCTGTATCTCTTGCTTTATAAAATGAAGAAAACCAAAGGAGATTTAATATTTTCCTCAACTATTTATTGTCATGAACTATGTGCCCTGGTTACCCTGCTGAGACTACTTCATCCATATCTAGATGTACCAGACTGATGACAGAATTTGGAACAGGAACGTACTGGTGAGGCAAAGGAAGGGAGCATACCCTGCCAGTTAAGCTGGACTAGTTCTATCACTCAGGATTTGTTTGAAGGCAGAAGGACGTAATTAAAATACCTTTAACTGTCTTTCTTTTCTTGTTGGTGCTTCTGTTCAAATATCAGGGCTTGTATGCTGTGGGGAACTTCTTACCGAGTGATGAGAACGTGTTTCACCAAAATTTTCCCAGAGAACCTCTAAGGTCTTTGACAGACCTCAGTCAAGATGCCAACAGAATCCTGCCAGGTAAAAACAGTGGCAGCAGTGATGGCATCGTCTCTCACCGCACAGGAAGCATCCTGAATAGAAACCACAGAGATACAGGGTCTCTGACCAATCTCAAGAGAGCAAATGCTGATGTAGAAATAATAACACCACGAAGCCCAATGGGAAAGGAAAACATGGTTACCTTCAGCAACACTTTGCCAAGAGTCAACACACCTTCCTTGGAAGATCCAGCCAGACGAAACGCAACCATACACGCCTCGATGGATTCTGCCCGTTCCAAACAGCTGCTTTCCCAGTGGAAGAACAAGAACGAAAGTCGAAAGTTGTCACTGCAGGTGATAGAGACTGAATCCGGCCAGTCACCACCAAGGGCTATCGAAATGAGATCAAGCTCAGAACCTTCCAGAGTGGGCGTAAATGGCGACCATCATGGCCCGACTAGCCAATACCTGAAAATTCAGCCTGGCAGCGTACCAGGCTGTAACAACTCAGGTCTTTCGGGTGGGCCGAGGGTCTCTATTCAGTCACGTCCTGGCTCATCCCAGCTAGTACATATTCCTGAAGAGACTCAGGAGAATGTGAACACATCGCCAAAAAGTAGTTCAGCTAGAGCAAAATGGCTGAAAGCTGCTGAGAAGAGCGTTGCCTGTAGAAGTAACAGTCAGCCAAGAATCATGCAAGTGATAGCCATGTCTAAGCAGCAAGGAGTGCTGCAGGGCAGTCCAAAGGGTTCAGAGGGAAGCACAGTTACCTGTACAGGAGCCATCAGGTATAAAACCTTGACAGACCATGAGCCAAGTAGCATTGTCAGAGTTGAGGCCCATCCAGAAAATAACAGACCTGTCATTCAGATGCCATCAGAAGGTGAAGGAAGTGGGTCATGGAAATGGAAAGGTCCTGAAAAAATCACCCTTCGTCAGACATACGAGCTAAATGATCTTAACAGAGACTCTGAGAGCTGTGACTCCTTAAAAGACAGTTATGGGTCAGGTGACAGGAAAAGGAGCAACATAGATAACAGTGAGCATCACCACCATGGAATCACTACGATAAGAGTAACGCCGGTGGAGGGAAGCGAGATTGGCTCAGAGACCCTGTCCATTTCTTCTAGCCGGGACTCAACCCTTCGAAGAAAAGGTAATATCATTTTAATCCCTGAGAGAGGGAGCAGTCCAGAGAACACCAGAAACATCTTCTATAAAGGTACATCCCCAACACGAGCGTACAAGGATTGAGAGGAGACGTACCGGCTGGTCCGTACCACCACAAAGTAACACGTCAGGACATGGGTTCTGCTCTCCTTGCTTTGAGCTGGTATTGACCTTTGATGTGCCAAACCACTGACCAGCAGCCCAAAACGATGTTGATGGCTGCTGGTGTGCAGTGTGCGTGAGCCTGTGGAAGGCGTGTGGTGGGGGGAAAAGCACAATGCCAGAACCTAACTAAATGTGAAGTGTTTTCATGCAACTTGCTTCTTCAGACTCAAAAAAAACCTCCACGTTTATCTGAGGGTGATGATGTCAATCAAAATGATGGTCTGGAACACAGACACTTTATTTCCTGAATGTGCCAACTTTTTATTTTATTTATACAGGTATCCAAAACTGATGGAAATTTTCATGGCAAAGGCTGTGTCCGTGGTAAATACTCACCTTTGCAGAATTTGCACCAAGTCTTTACTACAGGATGGTGCTGATGATAACTTTACATGTTTTTAAATCTTATGTACTTGCTAGACTCTGCAGACACACCTGATGACATATTAATGTGCAGTTCCTTTAAAATTAATATTGCTAATAATTAATATGATGATGCTGGCTGCATTCATTTAGCGTAGGACATATTTACAGCTTTGTTATAGTGGACCTGTCACATTCAAAGATTGCAAAGGTTTTGTGTAGTTCTTTAAGATGTCTACTGCAACAAAAAAAATGTGTGGGTGACATTCCATTAGAATGGAGTAACTCTATATTTTGAATAGTTTTGCTGCTGCTGATGCTCAACTTTTTGTTTAAGAACAGGTGCTACTAATGAAAAGGCTGCTTCTTAATGGGCTAACTTGTAGAACTGTTTTAAACTACGTTTTTAAAGGGGTCTTTTAAAATACTCTGAGTAATTCAATTTTACATTTTTAACCCTCTTATTCTGCCCTTCCATTGTTTTTCCTATTAGTTTTTAACCATATAATGCGGGTTTTTAACCAATAACTGCAAGATGTGCCATGAGAGTAAGAAAAAACAGCCACTTCCTTGACCAGGTGCCAAAAAGTGATTAATAATAGAATCATAGAATTTTCAGGGTTGGAAGGGACCTCAAGGATCATCCAGTTCCAACCCCCCTGCCATGGGCAGGGACACCTCACACTAGGATCATGTTGCTCAGAGCCACATCCAGCCTGGCCTTAAACACCTCCAGGGATGAGGCTTCCACCACCTCCCTGGGCAATTTGTTCCAGTGTCTCACCACCCTCATGGGGAAGAACTTCTTCCTAACATCCAATCTGAATCTCCCCACTTCCAGTTTTGCTCCATTTCCCGAGTCCTATCACTACCTGCCATCCTAAAAAGTCCCTCACCAGCTTTCCTGTGGGCCCCCTTCAGATACTGGAAGGCCACAAGAAGGTCTCCTCAGAGCTTTCTCTTCTCCAGACTGAATAGCCCCAACTCTCTCAATATGTCCTAATAGGAGAGGAGCTCCAGCCCTCTGATCATCCTCGTGGCTCACACTTGGAAGCAGTCATTCACCTCACAAGAATGATCACAAGTTTCACTCCAGTCACCATTATTTAGGGACTTTATGCTTCGCTTTAATAATGGAATGCCTTGGTATTGCAGAATCACTGGATGAGTGTTGCATTGTGCCACTACTGTTCACCTCCCTTGAGACAGAGCCTTCTTAAACATTGTATTTTTTCTCACCACTGCCACTTAAGAACAGGGAAGGTCTCTGTACCTGAGAGAACACAAATTATTTTAGCAAATTGAGCTTTGAATATAACAAAATGACTGGCCTGCTAAAAACCTCCATTGTCAAAAATTGTTGAAAGGATAAGCTCAGAAAGGAATAAGCATAGCATGTCCTGGGCATGCTGGAAGAAATGCCTTATTACACTTGGTTCTTACTTAAATAATTTAAACCATCAGGAATGTCAGGGGCAGTGCTCACCCACTGCACCTTCTCATTCCTTCCTACACTGTTTCCACCTGAAAGAAAACTACTATGAGACACCACCCAGCTCCCCTGCTAGGAGGGGAAGGGAATGGCTTAGCAGTCTGAATAAGCAGTAGCAGATGAGGTCTGTTCTCTGACTTTATGAGAGGAATGGGTTGTTCTAAGTCCTCTTCTGGTGTAGTGTATCAGAGAACCAGATACATACTACATAGTCGGAACCTTCCTACAGACCCTCCCCCTCTGAGGAAAAGCTCATTCTACCCCAGCCAAGTAGGAGGTAGAAAGAAGAGTCATCCCATCCCAAGAAGATAGCACAACACACACACACAGACAAGACCAAAAAAATCCCCACACAAATAAACCTCAAAACCAAAACAAAATCCCAACCCCAATGCTAAGTAATTTCAGAAGTATGAGGATGATGTTTGCTAATCTGTACAGAAGAAAGGATTCAGAGTGAAAGCTTTATATACCTTCCCAGTTAATACCAGTGGTACAGACTTAGCTGAGTGCTGTCAGTCAACCCTGTCAAGCAATGCTTCCCCCTCCTGCCCATCACCCCCTGCTGTGGCAGAGCGCTGGTTCCTATGGTAATACCCACGCTTTTCCTGCTGATAATAGAAGACTACCCCATCATATAGCTGATGACCAGGAGGAAGGATTCTGCAGGTTAACTGTTAAGAAGCTAACCAACAGGGTTGCAGCATACTGTGTATGTTAAAGGCATGGTATGTTGAAGACACACCTCAAGGCACATTAGCTGGGAAAAATAATTTTAGATGCCAGGGGGAAAAAAATAATAATTTTTTAGAAATATAATCTCAGACTCTGCAAGTCAGGTTTTGGTTTGGTTTGGTTTTATTATTCATGTTTTCTTTTTCAAAGGATGAATCTTTAGTCCTTGGCATTTAATATACAATTTTGTACAAGATTCCTAAGAATTACACTTGGATTGTCACAAACAAAACCTTTTGGATTTAGTTTAGTCTAAGCAGGGAGGATTAGCTTTAATGGAATGGGTAAGACACAATCGTCGTCGTTGGCCTATCAATGTATCAGTGCAGGGAAAGAAGAAGATGCAATCATTTGTTAGTTTGTAAGTGCAGGGAAAAAGAACATAAGTAGATGAACCTGGAAATAATGCAGAATTGAAATGGAGAATAATGGCAATAAAGAAAAGATTAGAAAATGTTCCCTCTGGTAAGTCAGCTGTTTTGGAAACAGCAGGATTCCTGTTGGGAGTATTTGTTCTTTATCCCTTGGTTTTAGTCAGATATATATTGGCATATGTGTTGCTTTTATTACTCTAAAGCTTGCTGCACTATTTCAAGTGCAGTGTGGTATTTTTCCTAAGGTTTCCTATTTCTTAACAGAAGATTTTAAAGCTCTTGTGTAATCATTGAAATTGTGTTCTTTACATAAATATTGATATATTCTTTTTTACTCAAAAGTGCCAAAGGCTACTGTTTTTAATAATGGCTTATCAAATTATATTACGTTAGAGAGCAGAAATGTAATAATATATACATTGGAACTCAGACCTCTGCATGTATATTTGATAAGGAGCCTTTTGTAAATTACTCTTTGTTTACATTCCACTGATACCTTAATTTAAAATTAAATAAATTGACAGGTGACATCTTCTTAGTGTTCTGATTTTCTTACTTGCTAACAAGCACGAATTTCTTCGTTAGGCTGTGCTTTACTGAGAAAATACTCAAAAAAGAAAATACTTTTTAAATGAAAATTCTCTATATAAAGTATTGTGTTTAATAAAATGTTATGCAATGTTTTCAAATGGAAAAACAAATTTGTAAATTGCTATAAATGTATTTTGTTAAATAAGTACAGATCAGTGCTGCTGTGTGAGTTTATTGTGCTAACATCATGAAAATAAAAATAAAATTCCAGTCATTCTCTGTGGTTAAGCAGTGTCTCATTCACCCCCAAATTATTTTTCAGTATTGGATATTTCATGACATGTTTAAGCAGTGATCAATGGGAAACCTCAAAACCTTGTGTAGTTGCAAGTTACAAGGAACAACATCCAGACACGTTTGTCCAAAGAAAACCATCTTGCAATAAAAGAAAGGATATAAATAGGGAACTTTAGAACCTTGTGAGGAAATGTCTGCTAGATCATTCTGCACGGCCACCTACATTCCTAAGACCCTAGTGCCTCTTTACCCCCTTTCTAGTGTTTTAGGTGGAGCTGCTGGACACAGTGATACCCATCTTGGATTTGTTCAATGAGAACAGGGCAGATGTCAGCAAAGCAGAGAGGAAGGGCTCTCCCCAGCAGGGGAGGAAGTCAGGATGCAGGAATCATCAGGTGACATCTACTCTTTGCTGGCAACAGTGAGAAACATTCTGTGTGGCAGCACATTGCCAAAACCAGTCTTCTCTAGAAGCCACACAAGATACGTAATACAAATACTGCCTCCAAGCCTGTCTTGAAACACCCTGAAACAGGGCAAAAGCAGGGACAGAAGACACTGCTGCAGCTGAGGCACATAGGCACTGCCAAAGGCATGGTAAGGATCACCTGAACTAGCAGGGCCCCTGCAATGCACAGCAGCAAGGGAATAATTGGAGAAGCTTTACCACATGTGCCTGGACCACAATGCAGGCTGCCGCTACACAGCTGTGTGTCCTAGCAGGTGAGCTGACTGGTGGTGGAGGGCCTGGGCAGCTCCAGCCAGACACCCCACAGCTGAGCTGTACAATGTCATACACAAGCCATATCAGTGGCATATCAGCCATACCAAGCTGGTGCAGATCTGGATCACTTGGCAATCCCTCTTCAGGACTTTCGAGACAATTTAAGATGGGGATTCTTGGGCAAAAGAGAGTCAGAGACCACCAGTATACTGTCTCAGAGAAAGGGAAACGTATGTACAGTTGTGATACTGCTCCCTCTCTGGTGACAGAAGGAACTCTCTGCTTGTGGCTGAGGCTGGAGAATGGAGGAGCATATTGCCAAGTCAAGCTCACAGAGTGGATTTTTCAGCAAGAATAGTGAGTGGGGCAGTAGCAGTTGTGTGCTAGTAAGGTTTAGTGAGAGGTGTCTCTGCCCATGGCAGGGGGTTGGGACTGGATGATCTTTGAGGCCCCTACCAACCCTGACAATTCTGTGATTGTTAGACTGTATAAATGATCTGCTGTTATGAAAAAAAAATCCTGCAGAGAAACATGTTGAGAAATCTGCTGCCATAGAATCTAATGTAGCTGCTAGATTTACTGCATCATTGCTACACTAAGGACACCACGGATCAGCAGTATAACATCAACTGTATCTAACTTGCTTTGTTCAAAAGAAAATTTAACATCTGGAACAGATACACGATGAGTAATTATACAGAAAACAACATGGCTGCATACTTTCTATCTCGACTAAACAACCAGTGGAAAAATAGCTATTAGAAAGTCTTAAGGATTAAATAGCATTCAGAATCTTTAATCTGATGTCCAGAGTGTATGCATCCTCCAAAAAAACTTAAAAAAAAAAAAAAAAAAATCTACACACTGCCCGATCCTTCAGTTTTTATCTGGGCAATGTGCTCATATCAGCTACAGGGTGCTTTACTTGGGCAGTTTTTGTACCTGTTTCCCAAAGAATGAAGTTCAAATTCCACATTTCTAATGCAAGACCATCTCTCCTGTTCCAGGCAATGGTACCTTCTTGCAGAGAAGGAATCCAGCTGGCAGGATACATGTTACAATGCTGCACATATCTTCCATTACAACCAGTTTTGTAACGACTTAGCAGCCCTTCACCTACAGTGCAGCTTGCTTTACGTTGAATATCACAGGTTTATCATGTTAAGCACAGAAGTGCTGGAAGTAATTTCACAATCTCTTTTTAAGACACACACTTTTCAAATATGGCAGGGGGGTTGGAACCAGATGATCCTTGAGGTCCCTTCCAACCCTAACAATCCTATCCTTCTATTACGGAAGCACGACAAATGTTTAGAGGTTTTGCTGAGTTGATTTCAGTGACTCTTCAGCGTGCTGAGAAAAGGATTGCCTTCTGGCTCAGCAGTGTAGGTGTCTGCAAATATATTATACCCTATTTCTGCTGACTACATTGTCTCACCACTGACACAAAATTCAGATCTATGAGTTTTCTTCTCCTGACTGATAGAATGGAGTCTTAAGAAAGAAAAGTCTTCTGTTTGGGTTGGCCTTGTTTTTACTTCTACAGAGTGCTTGGTATATACCAGAGTAATGAGTGCTAATTAAGGAGGTGAGAGAAAAGGACAGGAGGTTTGTATATTGTATGACCCAGTTACCATGAACAAGAGCCTTTCATTATCATAGCGGATGTCAAAATATTTCTGCAACTCTATATTGTTACCTGACGTAATCACTCAGTGCTTTCAGGATCTGAATTCCTCTGAATTGACCAGAACCAAGTAACTACTGATAGTTACAAGAAACAGAACAGGAGGGAATGGTCTCAAGGTGCACCATGGGAGGTTTAGGCTGGACATTAAGAAAAATATTGTTGTCAGGCATTGGAAACAGCTGCCCAGGGAGGCAGTCGAGTCACTGTCCCTGGATATGTGTAAAAGCCATGGAGATGTGTGCTTGGGGCTATGGCTTAGTGGTGGACTTGGTAGAGTAGGGTTAATGGTCTTTTCCAACTGAAATGATTCCATGATCGTATGAAGTGTAGGGGAAATGCATACTGCCAGTTCTGCTCAGGATTAAACAACCTCAGATGGGAGGGAATCTTCTAGCTGCTGCTACCACATACAGCATTGCCCAGGGAAGCAATCCTGACATGACATATTGTCAAAATATGCACACACGTATATGAGTGATGGGTGGATTAAAACAATTGCTTAAAAAATGTTTTAAAAAGAAATATTCCTTTGAAATAGGCCAGGATTATTTACCAACTGACAATAAGAAACCAGATGCAATATCCTTAGCATGTCTGTATTCAACACATGGCTTCACACAGGTGCAGTGCACCTCTGGCTCTCTTTGTTCCAGCAGAAAATGTCTGTGTGAGGCTTTGGCTTTGAAAACTAAGCAGTAAGAGCTTGGGAAATGACAAATCTGGGGTGATTAACTAACATGAGAATTGATGGCAAGCAACAGAACAGAGACAAGAAGAGAGGACAAGCTCTGGAAACCTTTGTTGTTGCAAATTCCTTCCATTCTCCTTTAATGCTCTTAGAAAAGTGGAAATCCAGTTATTTTTTAGGTTTTAAACTGTCTAGCACTGCTCCCCACAGAACATGTTTTAGTACCCTCCTTTCTTTTCTCACAGGAACTACAACTCCACAGAACAGGTTATGTTTACCCATTTCTTCCTTTTACAGTATCACTATTTTCATTTTTCCTTAGTTTGCACAGGTTCTAGGAAGCACAAAACCTCCCTGTGTTTGTCATTACACAGTGAGAAAGAGAGCGATTGTAACCTACAGAGACAGCCATAATTGCTACATCAAAAAGTGAGCCTAGAGGCTAATCCTTGCCAAGCACTTACTTGCTGGCAGTCAGGACACCAGAAAAGGTACTGTGTAACTCACCATGAACTGCTATACCATAACACACTGAGACAGTATTGGACCCTACTGTACTGGCAGTCTGAGTCACTGGCAGCACGATGGTGTGACCAGACGTGTAGAAAAGGGGAGAGCAGTGGATGTTGTCTATCTCAACTTCAGCAAGGCTTTTGATGCTGTCTCCCATTGCATCCTTATAGGTAAGCTTACAAGTGTAGGTTAGGTGGACAGTAGGTGGATTGAGGACTGGCTGAGAGCACAGAGGGTTGTGACCAAGAGTGCAGGGTGTAGTTGGAGAACTGTGGCTAGTGGTGTCCCCAGGGGTCAGTACTGCCCAGTCTCATTCAACATATCCATCAACGCCATGGATTAAGGAACAGAAGGTACTCTCAGCAAGTTTGCTGGCAATGTGGCTGACATGCCAGAGGGCTTTACTGCAGTTCAGCAAGACCTGGACAGGCTGGAGAGCTGTGCAGAGGGGGACAACATGAAGTTCAGCAAGGACAAGTGTAGAGTCCTGCACCTGGGCAGGAATAGTCCCATGCATTAGTACAGGTTAGGGGCTGACCTGCTGGAAAGCAGCTCTGTGGAAAAGAACTTGGAAGTGCTGGTGGATGGCCAACAGCATTCTGGGGTGCATTAAGAAGAGTGTAACCAGCAGGTGAAGGGAGGTTCTCCTCCCCATATACTCTGCCCTGGTGAGGCTGCACCTGGAGCACTGCATCCAGTTCTGTGCTCCCCAGTTCAAGAGGTATAAGGAACTACTGGAGAAAGGAGGTTGTAGACAGGTGGGGGTTGGTCTTTTCTCTCAGGCAAAGAGGACACAGTCTCAAGCTGTGCCAGGGGAATTTTAGGCTCGAGGTGAGGAGAAAATTCTTCCCAGAAAGAGTAATTGGCCATTGGAATGTGCTGCCCAGGGAGGCGGTACAGTCACTGTCCCTGGAGGTGTTCAAAAAAAGCTTGGATGTGGCACTTGGAGCCATAGCTTAGGTGTCAGGAGGTGTCAGGTATTAGGTAATAGGCTGGACTTGATGATCTTTGAGGTATTTTCCAACCTGCTTGACTCTGTGATTCTGTGAAAATCTAACAGATGGTTACAAAGATCATTAGGCTACCAGAGCATCTCCCTTGTGAGGAGAGGCTGAAAGACCTGGGTCTCTTTAGCCTCAAAAAGAGAAGACTGAGAAAGGATCTTATAAATGCATACACTATCTAAAGGGTGGAGGTTGTGAAGATGGGTCTGGGCTCTTTTCAGTGGTGCTCAGTAACAAGACAATGGACTTATACAAACTAGAAGACCAGAGGTTTCACTTGAACTTAAGGGGAAACTTCTTTACTTTGAGGGTGATGAAGCACTGGAACAACCCACCCAGAGAGGCTGTGGAGTCTCCTTCTCTGGAGACTTTGAAAACCCATCTGGATGAACTCCTGTGAACCTGATCTAGGTGTACATGTGCTAGCAGGGGGATTGGACTAGATGATCTTCAGAGGTCAGTCCCAACCCCTAACATTCGATGATTATGTCCCTTTCTCTACAGAAACAAAAGCTGACACACACACTTCTGGAAGGCTTGTATTGCTTCAAGGTACTTATTTTTAATGCTCTCCATTCCTTCACTCCCTACTAAGAAAGGACAAGAAGATTCTACAGAAGGTAAGTCCAAATAATGTGCTGTACCATCAGCTTTCAAAACAGTGTCTTCCACAGTAGCTGAAGTAATCAGCATTAACAAAACCTCACACTGTTACAACCATCAGTGCAAGCAGGCACTAATTATTTATCCACACTAACAAAGGAAAGCAGCAGCATTTCAGCTCTCCCCTTCAAAACAAGAAATTTTCTAGCTGCAACCTAGCAAATGTCCCAACCCTTTCTCTCACCAATCTGTCCTTCCTGCCCATCAAATCCAACTGACTGACAGACAAATTGTATGAGCCTTTGTACTTCCTAAACTCCAGTAATTCCTGCTTTTAGAAAGCCTTTCATTCCTCCATGTAAGATGTCTGTGTGAAGAGAAGAAGTGAATTTGGCAGAAAGCAAGCCATCAACTCCCATTAACAGTACTCTTGGGTATGGCAGCTGGGATGGGCCAATGGCTATGACTAGCCACTTTCTCATCATTTTACTTAACCTCTCAGGAGACAGTGATGAGATATTATTGGCCCAATTAGCATCTAAGTCTTGTCAGGGTATCTTATTTCAGACTTAGCAAAGATTGTTTGGACAGATGAAGCTAAAAAATTCTGAGAATGACACATTTTATGACATGAATTGGTCATTTCTTCAAGGAAGAGTAAGGGTTATTTCTTTCCTACCATTTCCCTAGCAACAGAGAAAATGAAGGGTTCTTTTTCATTTATAGAAGAGCCTTGATTTCAGGATTGCTGGAAAATAGAAGCATCAGCTTGTAACCAAGGCATCTTCTGAATAGCACAGAACTTTCACTTAAAGCCCTAAGAGCTTTCTAGACCTTAGGTCTTATTATGGCAATTATTTCAGATAAAAGGATCTGACAGAGCCTGAGGTATGGGAAGGCTTTCACCACACCATATAGTGCTCATATTATAATTCTTCCCCAGGAAAAAACTTGCTTGACGAATACTATAAATAGAAGCCTACATCAGAGGATGAATAATTCTTCCTCTACTGGTAAATTCTGACAGATCACCTTTCCTATGCAACTTGAATGAAAGACATAATGAGGAAGTCCTTGATCTGTTAATGGGCAAATAGCACTCTGAATCTGAACTAGCTTGAAAAATACTGGCAGCTGTAAAATGGTAATTTACCATTTTTCCTTTGTCAGTGAGATGATATCACTGAACTCTAAGCATCATATTGACACAGGACTGTGGAGGGAGGGGAGGTGTTTGTGTCTGTATGATTTTTTACCTTTCCCCTTTTAATATTTAGAAGATTTCTTTTCATTCCCATTAAATTCAGCCTAAGTTCTCAAGCACTGCTCTTTGTCAGAGAGGCTGGGCCACTAGTCACACTGAGGGAAATGGTTACAACTGACCATGGTTAATTTGTTAAATCAATATACAAAGCCCAAAGTTTCTTACCAGCTCTGCTTGTTCTTTAGTCAGTCATGGTGTTCATTTCAAACAGACAAGTAGGCAAGATTATTGAAAAAAAGAAAAAAAAAAAACAAATGTGCAATCTCCAACAACAATCTCACTAGGTAATGACTGATGAAGTCTCCAAACTAAGAATTTCAGAGAATCTCACATTCCTTATAGAGACTGAAGAAATATTTAGGTAAGACACTAGATGACAGGCATATGTCATTAAATAGAACCTAGAAAAGGAAACAGAGGCTTCACAGCTTCTTTACTCCTGTCCTGCCAATCTGCTGGGAGAGAAGGTGACTACAGGAACAAGAGATGTATTTCTCCTTTTCCACCAGCTCACTTATTTTTAGAATCACCGTTCTGCTGACAATTTGGGGCCTGCTGCAATTGCAGATCTGAAAAAAAATCACATTAACACACCTCTAATGCACAAAAGGATAATGATTTTTAAGCGATTTAAAAATATATGAGTGCACAAAAATCTGTCCTGCAAAAACCTTTTAGTGAAAGCCATGAAAAAAAAAAAAACAACAACAAAAAACACACAACAACAAAAAAACCCAGTATGTGATGTGGCCACATTTTTCAGATATTTCTAGGCATTTTATGGAATGGCTTAGGGTGAGTTTTTTGTCTTTTTTTCCCCCTTTCATTTATGCCCATGAAATGAAACATTTAAAATGAAATTATAATAGTTCATATTCAGAATGAACCCTCCATGCCAGACCTCTGAAGAGTAATGATGCTAAAAATAAAACGTTGCCAGGGAAACTGAATGGAACAGAAATTAGCAGCACGGTCTGGTCTAGAGCCACTGCAATAAGTGAGAACAGGATCAAACTGCACTAAAGAAAATGAATCTGCATCCCAGAATTTTCTCCTTTCACATTTCAGTGGTTTCTCTTCCACACTTGTAAAGAAATTGGTTTCAGCTGCAATAACTCATAACCTGCCAACAGAATACAGGTTCCTAAGATTGATTGTGCTGGGCACAGCAAATTCAGCAACAGGAGCTTTTTACATCAGTCTCTTTAAGATGACTCTGGCTCATTTTTGTTCTCTTTAAGGCTACAAACCAGAAACAGGAAATAGACTTCAACTGATGAAAGACTAGAAAAGAACAGAGAAGGAGACAATGCAGCTGACTGCATGGGAAACCTGCAAGGCACATCAACTAGATCAGGTTGCCCAGAGCCTTGTTGACCCTCACCTTGAAGATCTCCAGGGATGGGGCCTCAACTCCATCCCTGGGCAACCTGTTCCAGTGTTGCACTAATGGTGTGGTTACTGCATTTACTGTCAGCCATGTCCATTAAGAGATTTCTACCATGGCACTCACCCCATCTTCCACAGTGACTCACCATACTCTACTGTTAGAGATGTGACATTCCATCTGGGGAAAATGTGAATACAAACCCCATTGATGAACATTTTTGCTGAGGCAAACCTCATGTTTTAGTCAGGTCTGGTGAATTAGAGATATTTTCAACAGACCTTATTCTCAGATGATCAGCCTGATTTGCTAGCTAAGTGCTACAAAGTTTTCTGGCTTTGGGAGAATATTCCTTCTGAAGTATAGGTGATCCTGCTCTGGCAGGGGGGTTGGACTGCATGATCTTTCAAGGTCCCTTCCAACCCCTAACATTCTGTGATTCTGTGATGTTAGCCTCAGCTTTACCTTGTGGAAGAACTACTTTACTTTGTGGTTAACTACTCTTCTGTATTTCAGAGGCTTACCTCTCACATAGCTAAAACATAGGTTGTAGTTGATATAAAAAGTGTTTCAAAAATACTGAAGTACTGGGCACAAAATGGCTTCTAGTCCACTGAATAACACAGCCTACACTCTGAGTTGCCTGATTTCCTCATCATTTATGAACCCCCATGTTTTTTCAAGATGTTATTTATCAATTTAATGTTGGTTTTCACTCTCCCGATTAAAAAAAAAAAAAAAGATGCAGAACTAACCATAGGAGATCATCAGCTAACACTGAAAAGCCTCAGAGAGTTTACCTACTTCTGAGGTCTGAATTCTGCTGAGGAAGTTGGAAGGGGAAGGGGGAGGAGAAGGGGGAAAAGGAAGGAGCAGGAGAAGAGGAAGGGGAGGGGGTTTAACTAGCAGTGCAAAAAGATTTCAGCACATGGCCAAAGTTAAAAGGAAACCTTTTCTGCAAAGAAATTTTCCTGTTTTTGATAAAAATTCTAAAATTAATAGCTCCTCTCACTTAAAACAATCATTAAATATAAGGAGGTAAAAAACAGTGAACTGTGCAGAAATTTCTGGACTTAGCCTCTTCTTTTCACTACCTACTCCTACTATGACACTTGGAAGAAACCTGCCATCTTAAAATCCTAGATTGGGTCAGGGAAGGGAAAGAAAAAAAATAATCCCTGTAGGAACAACATAGTTTTGAGAGGAGGCTTTATGTCTTCCAAGTATAGGTTGCCTACAAACATAAACATCCATGTCTGATTCTAGCATTTACAATAGAAAATATATAAATAAAATAGAATCATAGAATGGGTTGGGTTGGAAGTGATTTCCAAAGGTCATCTAGTCCATTAGTCCAGGTTGCCCAGAGCCTGACCTTGAATATCTACAAGGATGGGGCCTTAACGACTTCCCTGGGAAACCTGTTCCAGTGTTCCAATACCCTCATGGTGCAGAACTTGTTTCTAACATCCAACCTAAATCTACTGTTCTCTAACTTAAAGCCCTTGCCCCTCATCCTAGCACCACAGGCCTTTGTAAACAGTCCATACCCAGACTTCTTGCAGGCCCCCTTCAGTACCGGCAGGCTGCTATTCTCTTCTCCAGGCTGAACATCCCCAGCTCCCTCACCCTGTCCTCGTAGCAGAGGTGCTCCAGCCCCTGATCATTTTTGTGGCCCTCTTCTGGACCTGCTTCATCAGGTCCATGTCCTTCTTGTGTGGAGAGCTCCAGAGCTGGATGCAGTACTCCAGGTGAGGTCTCCGCAGAGCAAAGTGGCAGAATCAACTCTCTCTATCTTAACCTATGCACCTTTGGATGCAGCCCAGGCTGCCACTGGCCTTATATGCTGCAAGCTCACACTGCCTGCTCATGTCCAGCCTCTCATCTACCAGCACCCCCAAGTTCTTTTCCACAAGGCTCCTTTCTATCACCTCATCCCCCAGCCTGTATGGGGTTGGATAATGAGGATTGTTCCAGCCCAGGTGCAGGACCCTGTACTTGGTCTTGGTGAACCTCATGAGGTTCACCTGGGCCCACCTCTCTAGCTTGTCCAGGGGACTTCTGGATGGCATCCTGCCCCTCTGGCATATCAACACCACCACTCAGCTTGGTGTCATCTGCAAATTTGCTGATAGTGCCTCGATCCTGCTGTCCATAGCATTGATAAAAATATATCTGACACTACACAGTGAGACAAAATATGAGAGAATGAGCACTGAAATATAGGACAAGCAGCAGCATCTGAAGCACTTGATGGGTAGAGCCTAATTTCCTAACTGTAATACATGGATGCATCATTAGCACTTTTGAACTCTCCAGAGTCACCTCTACTTGATTTGTCAGTGTCAAGCCTTACATTTGCACTTGCGAGCCATAAAACTCTCACCCTGTAATTGAATTTCCACCAAAGGAACTCTGTGTACAGGCAGGGACTCTGCAGGGATGTTTACAATGAAGTCATCAGACTCTGAGCAAGTATGAGCAGAGTCTCTCTTATATTTCTACAAGTCCAAGAGTATTAACAAGACTTCTTGGAGTTAGTGTAGCACAGACACTTACCAAGCAGTAATCATTATTATACTACTATGTTTTTATTCTTGGGTTATGCTTATTGAAGTCAGCTGCATTATCTTTATTTTCAACTTTCTCGAGACTTTTAGAAATGTCATTATAAAGAAATGCTTATTCTCTTAGGTTTCAAAGTTACGAACAATGAAGAAATCATCAGCCTGAAAACAGAACTATTTGTCATGTCTATCAGATGGAATTTAGCAGTTACTAAAGCCAATATACAAGGGAGAACCACCTACCATTAAAATCTAAAGGTACAAAATGCTTACTGCTCTCGCCCATGTCACTTTACATCGGGCAAGTACAAGGGTAGGAGTTTGCCCTTTTAAAGACAGGGTTTGAGTCACAATTCAAGATAATTTGGCTGTGCAAATCAACATCAACCACTCCAGCCCTAAGAACAAAACCATGAGGACTACTGAGAGATCATGTGGAAATCCTCAAACCTCAGAATAAAAGTAGGCAAATCAACGTCAAAGAAGATCTCATTTGAAGTCCAGTGAAGTAGGAACAGCTTTTGAGAGGAAATTTGGATAAAGCTGTCTGAATTCAAGAAACAGGTTAGCTCAGTGATATTTTTATCATCATAAATTGTTTGAATAAGAAGCCAGATTAGTTCTATACAATTATTCAGTGTCTGTATTTGCATTGTTGCATACCTACACTTCTCATGGTGGCTTTGAGTGCTCAAGCTACACTTCTCAGTCACAAAAATCTGAGAGTCCCATCAGAACACTGACACTGGTATGAATTAGTCACAGTGACACTTCTAGCATCTAGGATTACACATCCCATTGTGTTCTGAAGACTGGTTTGCATTAAAGCATTTACACCCTAGTCAGAGGGTGGGTGCAGCCAAGCAGAGACAAGGCTGAGAACATAACTACTACAAAAATTAAACCCCCTAGTGAGGAACACTATTCAGAGACTAGAGTCCTCTCTTGTACCTCTCATTTTTCTCCATATGTCCTTTTAGAAGATGTTGGGAAGAGTACAGATATTTGCTCAAAGGCATTGACTTCAACAGATTTGTTCACCATATGATGATGAAGTCCATACATGGGTATGGGAGCCGAAGCTGGCTTAACGCTATCTCAGAAACGTGTCACCATGCTATTGTTTGACTTTCCAGTTACAGTGTGGACATGCTGAAAGGTTTATTGAAAAAAAAAAAACCCTCACTCTTAGTCTGGAAATCACAACTTGTTCGAAGTAAAGGTATTCAAGGAGAAGTCTATCTGGCACCAACAAACACAATGTGAGTCCAAATCAAAGAACTGTTCTCCCTCTTGCATTTATATTCCTGCTTGCACTCCCCACTACATAACCTGGTCTATTCCTTCCTTACTGTAATCAGAAGCAAAGCTAACCCCTCTAACTCCATGGATTATTTGCCATAAGAACTTTAGCAAAAATCCTTAGTGTAAATAGTGGCTTATGTATTCATGATTCAGCACCACAATGGTGAGGCTTTTTGGTAGTAAAAATTGTTGCCACTCTCCAGAAGCAAAAAGTAAAACTAGAGACAGTCAGAATTGCTGAAGGATACGATAGAAATTCTAGTCCATTGTCCTGGTTTGAACTACCAGCTCAAGACAGAATGTAGAATTTACCCCAAAGGAGTAAATAAAAACACTTGCACAGAACTGGAAGTTCATAACAGTAATATTTACAAAAGTAGAAAAAGTACTGTCTTGCAAACAGTATCAAATGTTTTATCCTTTAAGAATCAAATCAGACAATGGCCAAGCAAAAATTCATTTATCCCAGCATAATCTGAAGTAACTTCAATGCAGTCAGTGGAGCCCTACAAAGGACACCAGATGCACATTCAGTTGTTCTGCAATCCGTTTTGTTTAGTCATCCAACAAGTAAAATGATGCTGGCAGCTCTCTGAGCATCATTTTCTCTAAAATGTTACTGATTTTTGTCTTCTAGCAGAAAGATTCACAATATATGTGTCAATTGGTAATTTTGGATGGCTATTTGTTTCACACCTATTTTTAATTCTCAGGCCAGATTTCTGCATCCAGCCAGAACACAGCTTAGTATTATTGTTATTATTAATCACTTGTTCAGAGTTGTCATTGTTGGATAAACCTTTTCACATTGATGCACAAACTTGTAAAGTCAAGGGTAGATATTCATGACACATTCCCGACAATCTTCTGTGTAATTACTCTAGCTCAGATCAAATGTAGGCATAAGGACCCCAGAGAATAACACCTTCCTTCCTTATGTCTTACAAGCTTTGTTCTGCCTTTCAGCAGAGTAGATATTTTTTATTAATTTAAATGTAATTATTCTTGCAGAAGACCAATTTTACATTTGCAGACATAACAATTTAATTTGGCTTGTATGTCAACTCCTCTGCTTGAGAAGAGAAACAACGAGTGATTTATATCTCACTCCTTCCACCTGCATCTCCTGCATGTTCCCAGCACCTCTCTCTGAATGTCAGGATTCAAAGCCTGCATTATATCAGATCAAGACATTAACTTAAATTAACCACATGCTGGTGTTTTGACTTTCCCGGGGCCAAAACCCATGCAGAACAGAATGCAGGCTGCCCCCCTCTTCCCTTTCCCCCATAGGGAAGAGTTAGGCAGGAGAAGAAAAAGGGGTCAACAACAAAAGAAAAGACTTGCACTGACTTGGAAATTTAAAGACTTGCACTGACTTGGAAATTTAAAAAGTAATTTTAACAAAAAAAATAAAAGGTATTTAAGGGAAGGGAAAATTACAGAGAGATATCCCTTCAGATAGTGGAAGGCCACAAGAAGGTTAATGGCATTATTTAATAAAAAGCCAGTCTTCAGTAACATCCAAGCAAAAATTGGAATTTCCTGTTGCAATTCAAACCAATAAGCTATTCTCAAGTATTCTTAAGTAGTCTTAAAACATTTTGAGGGGTTGTAAGTTTTACAGTCTTAAATAAATACACATATTTATGGGCAAGATCTTCAAATTAGTAAAAGTAATCAAGACTCTCTATATGTGGCTGGTATGTATTGGTAACCTGATATACAGATTGAAGTTACCATTCAAAGGAAATGTCACCTGCAATAAGCTGGAAGTACAGAAGCAAAAAAAAAAAGATGAAATTGTGTAGATAGTTTTACTTTTTTAACAATGTTTTTCTATGTCACAGACTCACAGGATGTTAGGGGGTTGGAAGGGAGCTCAGGAGATCTTTGAGTCCAACCCCCCTGCCAGAGCAGGACCATAGTATCTACTGCAGGTCACACAGGAGTGCATCCATTCTTGAAAGTCTCCAGAGAAGGAGACTCCACAACCACTCTGGGGAACCTGTTCCAGTGCTCACACCCTCCTGACGTTGAGATGGAATTTCCAATACAAACTTCGGCAGTTTATATCCATTGCCCCTCTTCCTTTCGCAGGGTGCAACTGAGCAGAGCCTGACCCGTCCCTCTTGAAACCCAGCCCTCAGATATTTATAGGCATTAATTAGATCCCCTCTCAGTCTTCTCTCCAGACTAAACAGCCCCAGGACTCTCAGCCTTTCCTCATCAGGTAGTGCTCCAGTCCCTTCATCATCCTTGTAGCCCTCTGTTGGACTCTCTCAAGTAGATCCCTGTGCCTCTTGAACTGGGGAGCCCAAAACTGGACACAATATTCCAAGTGATGTCTCACTAGGGCAGAGTAGAGGGGGAGGAGAACCTCCTTCCATTATTTCAGGATATTATATATATCCATTATATAACCATTATTTCAGGATATACTAAAAGTAGCTGCAGGGTATAATTTAAAATACCTTTTCAAAATCCTGAAATCAAATGCAAAGACTGAAATATTACGAACTTCCATTATGTGGGGGAAAAAAAGAGAAGTTGTTTTGTTTTAAATCAAAATGAAATTAAAACACACTTTCCATTATTGAATATTCAGAGCTTTACCCAAGGCTAAGCAGGCTATAGAAGAGACAAGGATAAAGTGCTGCATAAGCTGTATCATAATGAACATCAACATACAGATGAAATGCATTTAACATATACCCTACCAACTCATGTAGCTAAGATAATAATTGAGGGGTATTACTTCATAACATCCTGTGTTTTTTACTAACTTAAGCATCTGAAACTAAAATTAAAAAGTGCTAAAGCTGATCAAACCTGAACTGAGTCTCAATGACATTCAAGCAGCTTTCAGACTTTTACTACCCTAAATGCAAGTGCATCTGTTGAACATGTCGGTGTAGCCAACTGGCAGCAGCTTGGCAGCAGCTGAGTAGAAACCACTCCTGGAGAAAGCTGCTGGGAAGGTGGCTTATCAGAAAGACAAAGCTTTTATTCTCTGCATATTTTTTTAACTACTACAGTGCAGTGTAGTAGAAAAAGGAAACTTACTGAACCTAACAGAAGCACATTTCTGCTTGAGATCAAAGCAGAAGTATAGTAGTGTGTGATGGAGTAGCTTTGCCCTTCCCAAAGAGCTCACCTGACAATGGCAAATAGCTAATGCATGTTCACAAAACAGTCTGAGAAAAAGAGAACTGACTTCTGAAACAGACTGGAAAGTTTGGAAGAGGAAAGGCATTGGTCGCTCACTGAAAACAATCTCTTTGCAGGCAGAAGCCTGGCCGATGGCAGAACAGACAGATGGCTGCACATCCACCTGGGGGCTGAAATAACCGCATCACCCCCTATTTCTGGGTGACGAAGAACAGCACATCACCAAACCAATTCACATGTATCCTCCAGCACCAACACATTTTTATAGGGGCTTGAGCCGAAATGTAAGCCTGGCACAATGCACGTCCAGTGCTTGTGGTCACCAGATGGCTATTACGAGAAACAACAAAGTTTCTGTAGATCCCCCTCCCCCTTTTACTCACTGCCACTCCTCAGCATCCTGCAAGTCTGTAATTCGGTACAATAAACAAAGTCTATAGAACTCTGTCTTTTCTGTCAGCTATGGCTGATGTGCAGAGCATAAGTCTGATGCACCATATTCTGTTTTCTCAACATTTATACAGTTTTTCAAGCCCTGTGTGCTTGTGTATCTTGTAATCAGGGCTGACTGGAGCTTCAAAGTGACAACGAAAAATTGCTACAAGAATTAGTGTTAGAACAGTTTGGTGGAGAAAAATATCTCAGGATACTGAAGACCAAGCTGAAATATACAGTTACTTATGTCAAACTACTGAGAGGCAGTCTTTTCCTCAAAAACAGACGATTCTGCATGAGATCTTCACCTGCTGCTCATACATTCTTGTTATTACATTCTAAGAAAACTGCAGCTGCCACTACAAATACATTAAGGCTCCATAAATCAGCTGTTCTTAAATGTTTTACTGCACCTCTCCATAGACAAGTATGGCATAAATCACAATTTTTGTTTTCATTCTTTTCATCCATGTCAGTTATAAATGAACAAAGAGACAGACGTTCTGTGATACTTCTGATAAACCATGTTGCTCTGGTGGTAACTTTCATTCCAAAGTGCAATTGCAGAGCACCCAAAAGAAAGACTCTAGGAATAAGAATTATAGAAATTGACATGATATTTCTTTCCAGTTCCTACAGGTTAAAAATGCAGACTACTTTAGGATTGCACCAAAATACTAATGTTAACTTTCCTATTTTTTCAGACGAGATTTTGTTCATAGGTTCTCCTGCAGAAAGCTTCTAAAAGGTACCTTGGGAAACACAAAATATTAAAAGCTGTTTTTCCCTTCTCCTTTGGAGCAGCAACGCAGTATTAAAAGCAGCTGAGTGCTTGACAAATTAGAGAATTTACAAGAAAATTACTTCAAACAGTTAGTGTTTAAAAGACAGCTTTGACAAAATACAACCTAGCTTTAAAGCAAACATAAACAGTGCATTCCTGTGATCATTAAAATGTTAAGCTCATACAAATTAAAGAAACAGAGCATGTATATTTTTCAAAACCTTGTCCAATGTTTCCCTGCAAAATGATGACAGAATTCCCAGAAATCCAGCCAGTTCTAATAGAAAAACATTCAGGTGTATCAAAATCTAAATCAGAAGCTATCCCAGTTGTGTATTTATAGCGTATGTTACAAGTGCTTATAAAATACAGATACTAACAACTTCTCTCTTCACAGTCAATGAAATTACACTGGAGTTAACACAGAATAACCACAGCCTGAAGCTGTAGGGAAATGCATCTGAATTCACCATTAGGAGGGTGGGGATTACTCCCACTGTGTGCCTTATAACAGAATCACAGAAAAGTTCAGATTGGAAAAGCCCCTCAGGACCACCAAATCCAACCCAGAACCCTACTCTACAAGGCTCACGCCTAAACCGTATCCCCAAGCACCACATCCAAACCACCCTGAAACACATCCAGGCTTGGGGACTCCACCACCTCCCTGGGCAGCACATTCCAATGCATGACCACACCTGCCGGGAAAAAATTCTTCCTACTGTCCAGTCTAAACCTACCCAGTCACAGCTTGAGGCCATTCCCTGTTGTTCTATCACTAACTACCTGTGAGAAGAGACCAGCAGCAGCCTCTCCACAATGTCCTTCAGGTAGTTGTAGAGAGCCATGAGGTCTCCCCTCAGCCTCCTCTTTTTCAAACTAAACACCCTCAGCTCCTTTAATTGTTCTTCATCAGATTTATTCTCCAGGCCCTTCCCCAGCCTCATTCCCCTCCTCTACACTCNCCCTTCCCCAGCCTCATTCCCCTCCTCTACACTCACTCCAGCACCTCCACATCTCTCTTGCATGGAGGTGCTAAAACTGGACACAATACTCAAGGTGTGGCCTCACCAGAGCTCAGTATCAGGGGACAATCCCCTCCCTGCTCCTGCTGAACACAACATTTCTAATCCCAGCCAGGATGCCATTGGCCTTCCTGGCCACCTGGGCACACTGTGGGCTCATAATCAGCTCTTTGTCCATTAGAACCCCCAGGTTCCTTTCTGCCAGATAGCTTTCCAGCCACACTGCCCCAAGCCTGTAGGCATTGCTACAGGCTTCATCTCACCCACAATATAAGATGACCTACAAATTGAACTTCAAACTTTGTAATACATATAATGAAATAAATTTAAAACAAGCAGAAAAAAAAGACATATTTGTTAAAATGAGGGTAAGACAGTGAACACAAAATCCTTCAGTCTTTTGCTCACTCAGCATTAAGACTGCTAAAAGCAGTACTTTTCAAAAAGTATTTACAACAGTCTTATAGGACAACTTTGGTATTGGAGTTAAAAAAACAAAAGAGGTGTCTCACAAGGAGAGCACGACAGATACACAGATTTCATGTTATTACTAACTTGGTGTCACTGACAATCACCAGCAGCTACTATCATTGCAGAATACAGGAAGGACATGGATCTGAGGGAGCAGGTCCAGAAAAGGGCCATGAAAATGATGAGGGAGTCAGATCACCTCTGCTCCAAACACAGGCCGAAGGAGCTGGTGTTGTTCCACCTGGAGAGGAGGCAGCTCCGGGGAGACCTAATAGTGGTCTTCCAGTACCCAAAGGGGCTACCAGAAGGTTGGAGACTGTTTACAAAGGCCTGCAGTGACAGGACGAAAGGATGAGAGGCAATGGCTTCAAACTAGAGATGGGCAGATTTAGATTGGATGTTAGGAACAAGCTCTGCACCATGAGGGTAGTGGAACCCTGGAACAGGTTGCCCAGGAGGTGGTTGGGACCCCATCCCTGGTATTCAAGGTGAGGCTGGATGCTGGACGGAGCTCTGGGCAACCTGATCTAGTTGAGGATGTCTCTGCTGACTGCAGAGGGGACTGGATGGCCTTTGGAGGTCCCTTCAAACCCAGACCATTCTATGATTCTCTGCAAAGAATTGTGGACAGGCTGAATTGACGGGCCACAGATTGATGTGGTGCAGTGTGCCTCACCCCACTATCATTTATGTACTTTTCTTCTTTCCATTTTTAGGAGATGCTGCAGAATTGTTGACACATAACAAGAATTCCATGTAACATTTAATACCTTCATGATAGATTGGTATCTTAAAATCGCATTTTTGTAGTTAGTTATAATTACAAAATTCAACATTTGTGATCTTTCAATTTTCTTAGTTATGACTAAAATGGTTTCTAATTATAATTAGCTTATGATAAAAACACTGTTCTGTGTTTTCATAGTGGATGGCTTGAAATCACACATTTTCTTTCCCTGTGGCTTTGTCACTCCTTTCTACATAGCAGAAAAACAAAACAAAGCCACCATTTTATGTAACTGCTCAAAAGATTTCACTTCTGGTTTTTCACTTCTTTCATCTACTCCACCTTCACAGTTGCCAGCTACATGCCAAGCCCTTTTTTCCACTGGCAATGCCAATCACAAGATTCAGTGCCATAATTTCCGGAAGTACATTTTTCAGATGAGTTGTTATTCAATACAGGGAGGCAGCAATGATTTAGTTACACTTTCCAGCAGAATATTTTCACACTGCAATGTGAGAATGAAGTTTTACTTTCTCTTCAGTGTACTACACTCCTCCTTGGTTTGCAGCAGTAAATTTCACAGTACAATCACTAAAAACTTCAGAAAAAAAAAAATCCATTTTCAGTATCTCCCTCATGTGCAAAAGCATTAAATCTTAGCTTATGGTGGCCACATGGCCACGTACTTTCATTCACATTACCAAAACAAAAAACTGCCATCTTCACAAATGTTCTGACTGGATGTGTTCCTCTGTGACCTGAGCTAGATTGTACGGTCCTGCTCTGGCGGGGGGTTGGGCTCGATGATCTATTTGGGTCCCTTCCAACACCTGATACCCTGTGATCCTGGCTTTCTCAGGGTAGTTTTTCATGTTCTTTCTTTACTTTTAGAATGACTGTGCTGGTTTGGGCTGGAATAAAGCCAATTTTCTTCACAGTAGCTGGTATGGACTGTTTTGGATTTGTGCTGTTGATAACACAGGGATGTTTTGATTACTGCTAAGCAGAGCTTATACAGGTTCCAGGTGCCTTCTGCTTCTCACAGCATCCCTCCAGTGAGCAGGCTGGGGATGCACAAGAAGCTGGGAGGGCACACAGCAGGGACAGCCGACCTCAGCTGACAAAAGGGATTTTCCATACCATGTGACATCATACTCAGCATATAAAGCTGGGGGAAGAAGAAGGAAGAGCAGGACGTTTGAAGAGATGGTGTTTGCTTTCCCAAGTAACCTCTCCATGTGGTGGAGCCCTGCTCTCCTGGAGGTGGCTGAACACCTGCCTGCTGATGGCAGGGGGTGAATGAATTCTCAGTTTGCTTTCCTTCCACACACAGTGTTTGCTTCACCTATTAAACTGCCTTTAGCTCAGCCCACAAGGTCTCTCACTCTCTTCCCAACATGGGGGAGTGAGCAAGCAGCTGTCTGGTGCTTAGTTGCTAAATGGGGGTTAACCCACAACAATGACACACAGTTAATATTTTTATTCAGTGTTTCTAAATAAAGCATTAAGGTGAGTGATTTCTTTGGCAGACCAGATGGCTCATTTAGATATGACATTTAATTTATAAAGCTTTTTAAGCACTTCAAGAGGCTCACACACATACCATAATGTGTCTCCATGGATCTCATGCATGAAGGACAGGCCAGGGCTCACATACAGGCATAAACAGACTGCAATTATACACAGAGGTAGTCAAGCATAAACCAGAAAATAATCACTGGTAAATTCTGAGTAGTTTCTGTTAAAGTAGCATGGCTGGAAAATCAGGACCAGAACAGTGTTCCACCAGCATGTCACCAGCCCACCTTATTTAGATACCTCTCCTTAATTGATTTTTTTTTTCTTTTTGCCTTGACAAATGGAAGTGCAGGTGTGATCTGAGTATTCTAGTCTGCTGTAGTCTGTTGTCCACCATCCTTTGTCAGAGTGTGAGTGCTACTCACACATGGTCATTAAAATATAGTTAAATTGAGACCTTACACAGCTGACAGAAACATGTAGTGCCCAAGATGTAGCTGCTGACATTTCAACATTCAGCCATAAGGTGATTTGCATCACAATACAAATGTAAAATTCTACTTAAGGATTACTTTTGTTTGAATAATCTTCTGTTAACAGTGTTCTCAGTATTGCCAAGAGGAGGAATTAAGACATGGATACCATGCCCTCTCTAAACAAGTGATCCTCCTTTGCCCTACACTTCGGTACAGTCTCCCTCACTGTCCCAAAGCAGCTATTGAGAGTAACTACCACAGATTTTGAATAAAATCTTTACAAATATCTACAAAAAAATACAAGACAACAGATGATCAGGTGCAACATCAATGAGAACATCAAGACTTCCAATACTTCGATATTCCTCCCCAATAATTAACATTTCTCAGTGCTCTGTTACATGAAAGCTCAGCTTTGCTGGAAAAAGATCTTAAATGCCTTCTCTTTTGCCTCCTGCTGTAAGAACTCTCTTAACAGCAAGCAGGCTTTCTTGGAAGCAGTAGCACTGAAAGCACAAGCTTGACAGCTCTGTGAGAGTAGGTGCCTGTCATATGTAATGACAGATATTCATCCATCCACCTATCCATAATGAAACAGCCTAAAATTATTATTTAAAAAAAAACATTTGGCGTTGTCAAAATGTCTTACAGAGAAGGAAACAAATTAAAAACTCCTTAACATTAACAGCTCATTTCTTAAAAGGTGGTACCTATGGGCAACTGTGAAGTGTCAGGGAGCAGAGGCTGAAAGATTTATGTTAATCAGAACTCACTTTAATCTTTAACACTCTTAAGTAAGGATTTACATGAAACCCTTTCCTTCATGTTTTAATTCTAAGACACAAGAAACAAATTTTGACCCATGGTGTCTGTGAGTCAATCCATTTGAAGAGCAAGATTTTTCATGTCTACAAAACACTAGCCATGTTATGGTGTGAAACAGCAAAACTTTTAATTAATTACCATTCTTTGGTAGAGAATTTTATATTAGTATTTCTGGTAATCTTTAATTTGAGGTCTATACCACTCTCTTGTATTTTGAAAAGAAATTACCGAAGCCCAAGAAGGCTGGCAAAGTGCTGACCTTCAATAACTTCTGTTCTTCCACAAAGCTCCTAAAACACTCCTTGAAAAAGCCATCTCCTTGACAGAACCAGCATGGTGTTATAGAATCACAGAATTGGTTTGGCTGGAAAAAAACCTTTAAGATCATCAACCTAAAACCACCATGGCCATTAAACTATGTCCTGAAGTGCCATGTCCACACATTTCTTGAACACCTCCAGGGATGGTGACTTCTCCACCTCCTTGGGCAGACTGTTTCAGTCCCTCACAACTCTTTAGTAAAAAAAAAACTTTTCCTAGTATCCAATCTCAACCTCCCCTGGCACAATTTCAGGCCATTTCCTCTCACTGTATCACCTGAAACAAGAGAGAAGAGACCAACCCCCACCTCACTACAACGTTGTTCCAGGTAACTGTAGAGAGGTCTCCCCTCAGCCTCCTCTTGTCTAGACTAAACAATCCCAATTTCCTCCTCAGCCCCTTCACCAGCTTTGTTGCCCTTCTCTGGACCTGCTCCAGCAACTCAGTGTCTTTCTTGGAGTGAGGGCCCAAAACTGAACATAGTATTCCAGGTGTGGCCTCACCAGTGCTGAGTACAGGGGCACAATCAGGTCCCTGCTCTCCTGTGGCCACACTACATTCACTACAGTGAATGCCCAGGGAACCTGCTCCTGTACTGCATAAATTGCTTACCAAGTGCCAGCAGGTTGTACCACACGTACAGGGGATTGCCACATGGCCCTGGTCTCCTGTGACCTACTAACAAAGCCACCAAGGCTCCCAGCCTGTTGGGCCTTTCTGTAGTGGGATGCTCAGTCATCCTTAGAGGTATTATTTTCTCACCTTTGGGCTCCTGATTCTACCAGATCGTCCTAAAGGTTCTATAGTCAATGTTAAAAGGCAGGTTTGTATGGCAGGGAATTCTGAGCCCCTGCCTCAAACGTGCTGCCTGGGAGATTTGACTTTTCTCTATGAACAAAACCAGAAACCTGTGGAGATCTAATAGGTCAGTGAGCAGTTAAGTAGCTGACATGGAGTATGGTGAGCATCCCCTTGCTGCTCAGTAACCCTGACTGTTTGCTGGTGTCTGATAAGTCCCACTGGCCAAAGAAGTTGCTGATCTGGAGACTTACTGACATTAACATTTTAGATACTTATGAGGACATTTACTCACATGAGCAAACTCATGGAGGGCAGGGGGACCCCTGCTCTCTGTTACAGATAGGATTACATTCTGACTCCTGAACTACTTTGTATACACCAAGCACTAATGTTTTTGTAATCAGTGTAAGAACTACAATCAGGATAAGCACAATCTGTCCAAGACAATTCAGCACAGTGCCAATATGAGAGCTCTTATAGAACTTTCCATTACAGTATTTTGGTGACTATATTGCTGCAAAGATCAATAAAACAGTAACTCAAGCAGACCCACTGAAGTAATTTAAAATATGACAACAGAAGTCCTATACTGCCTTTTTCTAATTAAACTGAAATAACAAATCTTGTATTGGTTGGATCAGAAATAGAGGTAAGGGTAAAATAAAGTCTGTACTGGACATACCTGAGAATTATTTCACTAACTATTTTCAGTTAAAAATATGGCACTGCCAGAGTTAAAACATTTTGTGGGGAAAAAAATAACATATTTCTTTTTTAAGAGAAATTAAAAAATCCCTATGGATAACCAAACAGCTTATACTGGCTGGGCAGTGACTGGCTTGAGAGCAGCCCTGAAGAAAAGGACTTGGAGGTTCTGGTAGATGAGAAGCTCAGTATGAGCTGTCAGTGTACCCCACTGGTCAACTAGATCCTGGGCTGCAGCAAGAGAAGTGTGGCCAGCAGGTCAAGAGAGGTGATTCTTCCCCTCTACTCCACTCTGGTGAGAGACCTCAACTGGAGCACTGTGTCCAGTTCTGGAGCACATATTACATGAAGGATCGGGAGGTGCTGGAACGTGTCCAGAGAAGGGCCACAAGGATGATCAGCCAGGCTGTCCTGGCTCTGAGGACAGGCTGAGAGAGCTGGGGTTGCTCAGTCTGGAGAAGGCTCTGAGGAGACCTTATTGTGGCTTTCCAGTATCTGAAGGGGCCTACAGGAAAGCTGGGGAGGGACTTTTTAGAGTGTCAGGTACTGATAAGACTAGGGGGAATGGATCCAAGCTAGAGGAGGAGAGATTTAGATTAGACTTTAGGAAGAATTTTTTCACCATAAGGGTGTTGAGACACTGGAACAGGCTGCCCAGGGAGGTTTCTAAGGGAAGGCTGGATGTGGCTTCTGAGCAACCTGATCTAGTGGAAAGTGTCCCTGCCTGTGGCAGGGGGTTGGAACTGGATGATCCTTGAGGTCCCTTCCAACCCTGACAATTCTGTGATTCTGAAGAATTCTATCTCCACAATTATGCCTTTTATTACACACAGAGGAGAAAACTGTCACAAATGCAGAATTATTTTACTTCCAGCAGGCGAGTTGCCTGTAGAGTATGTCATACACAAAACAAACCTTTCAACTGTTTCTCTTTTGCACATGTGTAAAAATGTACAATCATTGGGGGGAAAAGAAAAAAAAGGAAAAAAAAAGAAAGCGGAGGGGGATAATAACAAGTGGGCTAAGCATACAAAAATTGGCAGGAAGATTTCCTTTTCCAAATCCAGCATTTTTGGCAAGCAGGTCTCTGGATCACACATATTAGTTGGCATGCATATTGGAAACCAGAAGAGTGTTCTGGTAACAAGCACAACCTTTTAGATTTTGTACAACCCAATCATCTATTTCTCTAACACTTTCTGTTCATATTTCCTGAGAGTTAGCTAGAGGCCCAGCTAGCAATGTTGAAGTCAAAGAGAAGTACTAACAGAAGAGCTGAAAATAAGTCAGAAAACACAGTTTTACTAGCGAGAAACCAGAGCTGAGTTTTCAAATCCTTCCTGGTTCATAGTATATCATGAAAAATCTAGGTTGTAGAAATACAAGGCCAGTTCCCTGAATCAACCCAAAGTTCTCAGATGGAGTTTTCCCACATGATGGTAATGAGCTCTATAAAGATTAGGTGGATTAATCATATGGATTTTTAATCACATCGTATCTGTGTAGATCAATGCAGTAATTTAATCTGTGTCCAATATGCCATTCTCACCCTCAAAATCAAGCTTCTCCTTTGAATTTTATTTCTTTTTAACATCTTTTCACTGCCATTCTAAAAGACTTCCATACTGGGATCTCCTACCATGCTGTCTGCACTTAGTGTGCCACCCACACAGATTTGCACAAGTGATAAGCCTACAATATTCATAAGCTCTCTAAACTGCAGTTCAGAGTATTTTCTACAGCAGATGTTTGTCCTTACTTCTGCTTTCACATATAGTAAGATTAAAAAAAAAATCAGCACAGATTAAAATGAAAGATAGAAACATAATTGAAGGCAGCTGTAGACTGGGAGGGAAAGCTCTGTTCTAGAACATCTAAACAATCAGCATCTACATCTATGCACAGATGCTATGAAGTAAAACCATCTTGTAGACCCAGTTTTTACTTCCACAGATGACATTAAGAGGGCAAGGGCTGTTTGTGACAAGTCTGCCTTACTTGCATTTCTCTGGTGTTTTGATGTGCATTTACAATGACTGAACATATCTATATGAAACAACCACAGATGAGCCACAGTGACATGCACGAACATTGGAATTAGGAGACAGGGACAGCTGGACTCCTGCTGTGGCCTTGAAAACGTGATCCACAATTCCCTTCTGAAAGCAGCATGTTCATCTTTTTCATATAGCAAATCTTTGGGGGGTTTCTACTGAACTCACGAATGTTCAAAAACCTATCATATTTACTGTATGTACTTAAGAGCTCCTGAATAAACATGGTCACAACACACCTATCATTGTGGGTACTCACACCTGATAAAAACACTTCCTTCTTCTGGGGGAATGCTCTCAGCAAACCACCCAAAATCTGATGCAGACTAAACTGAAATTCTAAGAACCAAATTCACTTTATACTATACTGGAGTGAGGTTTTTTCATGAATTACAGAATCACAAAAACAATTAGGTTGGAAAAGACCCTCAGGATCATCAAGTCCAACTGAGAGCCCTACTCTACAAGGGTCCCCCTTAAGCCCAGCACCACATCTAAACAACCTTCAAACACATCCAAGATTGGTGACTCCACCACCTCCCTGGGCAGCACATTCCAATGCATGACCACTCTTGCTGGGAAAAAATTCTTCCTACTGTCCAGTCTAAACCTGCCCTGCTGCAGCTTGAGGCTATTCCCTCTTGTTCTATTGTTAATCACCTGCGAGAAGAGACCAGCACCAACCTCTCCACAACATCCATTCAGGTAGTTGTAGAGAGCCATCAGGTCTCCCCTCAGCCTCCTCTTTTTCAAACTAAATAGCCTCAGCTCCTTCAGTCACTCTTCACAAGATTTCTTCTCCAGGCCCTTCCCCAGCTTCCTTGCCCTCCTCTGCACTCACTCCAGCACCTCCACATCTCTCTTGTATTGAGGTGCCCAAAACTGAACACCATACTCAAGGTGTGCCCTCACCAGAGCTGAGTACACGGGGACAATGCCTTCCCTGCTCCTGCTAGAAACAGTATTTCTAATCCAAGCCAGGATGTCATTGGCTCATACTCAGCCACTCGTCCATTAGAACCCCATGTCATCACTTTACTTTCCCACTGTTACATAAATTGGTGCAGTGCATCATTCATGTCACTGTTACTTTCTTAATTATAGGTAGTATTTTTGCAACAAATTAAAAGAATTCAGCTGACGAACTAAAAACTCTGTTAAGACAAAATGTGTTTGATCATTAGAAAATTAACCTCTAATAGTTAGTCACAGTATAAACAAAACAATCTCCTTTTTAAGGTGAGAGAACCAAGTATTTCATTCTCATTGTAACGCTAACAGGAAACCAGCTGATTTTCTTGTCTAAAGACATTAAGGAACCCTAAAACCAGACACACATATAAACCAGTAACAGAAAGAATGCAAACAGTGCTAAAACTAGAGAGAGAGACTCAATAAATAAATATAGCAGGTGGGATTTTGTTTGCAAGCTCATTGCAGGGGGGCAGAAAAAAAATCAAATAATAGAAATCCCTGAGCAACCACACACTGTCAGATAGTGCTACTCATTACTGTACAGACAACACAGGAGTCTTTATCTGTAACTTAGGAGGGATTTTAAGTAGCATATTACTCAAATTTTTGGCAGAAAAGCAAAAATATTCTGAAAAAAAAAAAAAACATTCTCTGTGTGAAGTCTCTACCACAACCTCTACTAAACTTCTCGCAGGAATTATTCATCCTGTGGCTCAGAGCTCTCCAGGTCAAAGGCAGAACATTTTTAAGCTGTGAGCTAGAACAAGTAAATGGATAAATTACTTTCAGTGCTAAGATATGAAAGTCAAGTCAGAGCTCTGGTTGAATTCCATTAACTTTTGTGAAAGTTACATTTCTTAAGGAAAATTAGCCACTGGATTTCAAAACAAAAACTCTAGTATATCATTGTACTGCTTAACTTGGTAGTCTGTCTAACCTGGTAGTCTGTCAAAACAACATTAAAGGATCTCATCAGTCTTAACTAGGAATCACAAAAAGCACAGTGAATCTGCTTTAAGAAAAATAAAGGAAAAATTCAGGAACATGTGGAAAAAGCAGAAGCCGTTAACTAAATAACCCCTCAGAGCACGTTATTTGGATGAATCCAAATAAAATCAAAGCTTACCTTTTGTCTGGTTGGTTGGTTTGCTTTGGTTGGTTTTTTTTTTCTGTTTCTTTTTCATTTCTTCTCCTTACCCCCACAAGCTTTAAGTCAGTTTTGGAAGAAAGAAAAAACACTGCATACTTATTCCTCCCATAAAACCTGAATTTATGAAAGCTTGAGACTTAAAAAGCAAAAACACTCACTGATGCTTCACTGTTGTTGGATCTAAAGGATCTTTCACATACTATTATGCACTGTTCAAGAGCAATGCAGAAATATGGGTGAAATAAATAAACAGTTCTTCAAATCCATCTTCTAGCTCTGGAACATATCTTCCAGTTCTCAGACAACTTGCCAGTGTCTGCAAGGTGATTATAGAGGAGACAGAGCCAAGGCCCTTCATAGCAAGAGGGTGAGAGACAGCGGAGGTAAACTGAAAGAGGAGAGGCTCCAGCTGCTTGTAAAGAGGGTAACTTTCCCACTGTGAAGCCGTCAGGTAACGGAGCAGGTCCCACACTGGCCACCTCCCTCATTGGAGTTTTTTGAAAAACAAAGGCCTGAGCAGCTTGGTCTGAACTGATGACTAACCAAGTTTTGAGGTCAGACTATAGATACGTCTTTAATCCTAATCTTTGCAACAAGATGCTACAATGACAAGGTCCTTCCATTGCATACATAATTCAACCATCAAGAATAATTACATCACTGTATTTAGCATTGGTACAGCCTCACACTGAGTCCCGTGTGCAGTTCCTAGGCCCACGATTTAAAAAAGATGTTCAGGTACTCAAATGCACCCAGGACTACAAAGCTGGTGAAAGGGCTGGAGAAGAATGGTATATGAGGAACAGCTCATGAGTCTGGGTTTGCCTACTTTGGAGGAAAGAAGACCAAGGCATGAATGAACTCATTGCTCTATGGCTTCCTGAGGAGTTGAAGATGCCAATCTCTTCTTCCTGGTGTCCAGCAACTGACCACATGGGAATGGCTCCAAGATGCACCAGGGGAGGTTCAGACTGGACGTTAGGAAGCATTTCTTTACCCAGAGGGTGGTCAAGCACTGAAACAGACTTCCTAGAGACATGTCAATGTCCAAGGCTTGTTTCAGAGATTTTTGGACAATGACCTTAATCACATGCTTTAGCTTTTGATCACCTCTGAATTAATCAGTCATTGGACTAGCTCATCATTGTAGGTTACTTCTAACTGAAATATTCTCAATCAAAAGGCTAAAAATCTTCCTGATCATAGACAGATTACTTGACTAGTACAAAAAAGACACACCAGACTGTATAGACAACTTCATCCAAAGGAATGGTTTCTTTTAGCAACAGATCTGATTACTTTTTTCTTCCCAGCCCAGATGACCAGATACCCATTTGCACTCCTTAGCACAAGTCTAGAGTGAGGCTTCAGTTATAATAAGAAAAATTAATCATTCTGCTTCATGCACTTCCACATGTAATTACAGATCAGAGTTCAAGGCAGTTACACAATTTATCTACACGTTTCCCTTCCATGTCTCCAGTGTCAGCCTTAATTAACAGAATCTAAGAGCACTGACTGCATTTGATTCCAACTGCAAACATATTCTTTTAGGAACTGACTAAGTTTGTTCAGGAAGCTGCATAATTATCTTGGAACTGTAGTGGAAAACGTACATTTCATGTGCCAACAGGACAACAGGCAGTTGACACAACCTTCTAACTGTATTACCTGTGGTCACTTCAGCTATCACTAAGTGCTCTTCCTCTCAAATACACTTTCCTGCCAAAAGAGAGCAGGTTATTTATTTGCCTAGAATTCTTCTGCATTATATATAATTTTGCTTATATGTACAAACTACTGCACTGATACTTTAAAACCCTAGAGGAATAAAATCATCACTATAGAAATAAGTACCCCTTGCAAGTGCAGTAACTGCAAAATCATAATTTCTTCTCATTCATGCCTGCGAGGCTTGGCTATGCAAACACTGGAGTAGAAGTTTACTCCTAACAGTTCTGCTCAAGCTGCTGAGAATAAAAGCTCCAGAGAAAGGGCAGGGAAGCTGAAGTGCTGTAAGAAAATCTCAGGTATTGTATATTTTATGTTTCTGTAGAACTGCCTCACAGTAATGGCGAGTAGAGAACTGCACAGAACAACCAAATCTCTCCTGAATATTCCATCGTGGATGTCCATCTCACAGTTCTTAACAAATCTGGGACAATTGTGTTAAATACATTTATAAAGGGTTCTCTGTGAAACGTATTTCAGAAGACTTGTTCTGTCTGGCTGCTGAAATTAAAAACAAACAACAAAAAAACCCAACCCAAACCCATGGCAGTAGTGGGTAAAATTGAGTCTAGAAGCATTATTGACATTAATGGGTAGTGCTCATCTGCTTGGCTGATAGCACTTGGCTCCTCATCAGGTAAAAAGAAACACATTTACCTTACATTTTTTGCTACTTATTTCACTTTGGTGAAATAAAATAATGAGATTCATCTGGTGCAATGGAAAATAGAAGCTAAGGAAGCCACTTAGACTAGCAAAATTTTCAAAAGCAGGCATAAATCTTTGTGAGAATTCAAACTAGTCACTGGCAATCTGTTCTTTTTTCTTTGCTAAGTTTCATCATATAACTGCAGAGCTAACCAGTGTGCTAATTTCAAGCAGGCAATTCCTTTCAGCCTCTACAGAGCTGACAATGGCTTCTAAACTAAAATAAGCTGAACAGGTGTGCCCAGGTGAACCTCATGAGGTTCAACAAGAGCAGGTGCAGGATTCTGTACCTGGGCTGGAGCAATCCTTACTATCAATACAGACTGGGGGAGGAGGTGATAGAAAACAGCCTTGAGGAAAAGGACTTGGGGATGCTGATGGATGAGAAGCTGGACATGAGCAGGTAGGGTGAGCTTGCGGCACAGAAGGCAAATCACAGCCTGGGCTGCATCAAATGCTGTGTTGCCAGCAGATCCAGGGAGGGGATTCTGCCACTGTGTTCTGCTCTGGTAAGACCTCACCTGCAGTACTGCGTGCAGGTCTGGAGCCCTCAAGATAGGAAGGACATAGACCTGATGGAGAGGATCCAGAAGAGGGCCATGAAAATGATCAGGGGGTTGGAGCACCTCTGCTATGAGGACAGGCTGAGGGAGCTGGGGGTGTTCAGCCTGGAAGGCTACAAGAAGGATGGGAAGAGTCTGCTGAGGTGGTTGAGGCTCCTTCCCTGGAGATATTCAAGGTGAGGCTCAACAAGGCCCTGGGCAACCTGATCTAGTTGGGGATGTCCCTGCTGACTGCAGGGAGGATGGACTGGATGACCTTTGGAGGTCTCTTCCAACCTGAACTATTCTATGATTCTACGATTTCTAACCAATTATCAATTAAAAAACATCTCTTAGCAACCTAAAAGATAAATAAGAAGCTGTATTATGTCAAAACATTATCGTGACAGTGGAGTTGAAACCACTTAGCTTTATTATAACAAAACAGAAACAGAATAGAAAGATCTGATAGGGTTAAAATATTGTTTCCTTCTTAGGAAAATCTTGGTTTAGAGCTTTTCTTGGAATACACATTCTGGGTTCTGACAGGATTTTTGTAGATCAAAAAATAAGCAAGCAATTAGCAAATTGTAAGCTGCAATTATATGCATGAGATTTTGAGGGCAAAATATAGTCAGAAAGAGTATTTCTTCATTTCCATCTGGAAAAGCAAAAAAAAAAAAATTGAGGTTTCTACAGTGCTGGACAAATTTATACAAAAGACCTACAGCAAAGACAATATTGCTGATTAATGCTCTGGTAGAAGTTTATTTTTCTGAAGACTGACGTTGATGTAAGCTTTTTCTTATTAAGAAGCAGCTTCAAAGTACAATGAGAAAAATAAGTTAACACATCTCAAGAAGCAGTCCATCTTGCTTCTTGTGAAGAAAAAGAAGGTTTATGTTCAGTACCTATGCAAAAGGAGCAGCACTGATCTAAATATGCTACTGAACGTCAAGCAGGAATGTTGAGATACCTAAGTGTCACAGCCTCACAGGATGTTAGGGGTTGGAAGGGACTTCCAGAGATCTTCGAGTCCAACACCCCTGCCAGAGCAGGACCAGAGAACCTAGCACAGGAACACATCCAGACAGAGCTTGAAAGTCTCCACAGAAGGAGACTCCACAACCTCTCTGGGCAGCCTGTTCCAGTGCTCTGAGCCTCACAGTGAAGAAGTTCCTCCTCATGTTGAGGTGGAAATTCCTGTGTTGTAGTTTACATCCATTGCCCCTTGTCCTATCCCAGGGTGCAACTGAGCAGAGCCTGTCCCCTCCCTCTTGACCCCCAGCCCTCAGATATTTAAAAACATTTATTAGATCCCCTCTCAGTCTTCTCTCCTCCAGACTTAACAGCTCCAGGGCTCTCAGCCTCTCCTCATCAGGAAGTGCCCTAGTCCCTTCATCATCCTCACAGCCCTCCACTGGACTCTCTCGAGCAGATCCCTGTCCCTCTTGAGCTGGGGAGCCCAAAACTGGATGTAGTATTCCAGGTGAGGTCTCACCATGTCCCTTGTTCAGGCAGCCATAAAGGTGCATCAATGCTTATTCTTAGAATCATCCCCATCAATGTAATACTAAGTCTTTGTGAGCTAACTAGTGTACATCTTCATAACATCATCACAGGTAACAACAGATGATATTATCAGCTGCTCAGTCTCTGATGAAGGCCAGAGTTTGTAATTCAATCTGTAACAGTATGATGTCACAGATTTACTCTCTTTAATACGATAGAAAGCACTTAGAATCACAGAATGGTCCAGGCCAACAGGCACCTCCAAAAATCATCTACTCTGGCCTTCCCACAGACAGCAGGGACATCCCCAACTAGATCAGGTTGCCCAGGGCCTCATCAAGCTTCACACTGAGTATCTCCAGGGATGGAGCCTCAACCACCTCCCTGGGCAACCTCTTCCAGTGTTCCACCACCCTCATAGTAAAGAACTTGTTCCTAATATCAAATCTAAATCGGCTCTTCTCTGGTTTGAAGCCATTGCTCCTTGTCCTGTCACTGCAGGCTTCTGTAAACAGTCTCTCTCCATCCCTCCTGTAGCCCCTTTCAGGTACTGGCAGGCTGCTATTAGGTCTCCCTGAGCCTCCTCTTCTCCAGGCTGAGCAACCCCAGCTCCCTCAGCCTGTCCTCATAGCACTTAAGTGCTTTCAGTACATATGTTGCTTGGGAAAGGCTCACAACCCTCCTGTTCTCTGCATTCAATTTGTCTGTAAGAATGGAGCACAAGATGTATGGGCAGATCCCAGCACATTCAAGATGTTTCATTCCATACCCACTCCATACCACTGTGGGAATCTGAACACATTTTGCACAGGAAGAGACCATATGGGCTACTTCTGTTTTGTTCGTATTTTTTTTCCCAAAAGCATCTATTAGGGACAACAGCTTTGTGCACACTGATGTTCAGAACAGTCCATCCCAAGACAACACACCAAGGGAAGAACTGTTTACTGCTATACAGAAAAGATTTCAGAGGCTCTTCTAATGGAACCAATCTCAATAAGCATCATCCAAGATATCCAAACTGAGAAGAGCACATCCCCAAAATTACTGAATTCAACAACGCATCTCTCAGAGATTAAAAACCGGCAGATGCCAAAGGGGGGGAAGAGGTGATGTGGCATATTGCATCTTTTTATGACAGATGGTTTCAAATGGATTAATGAGGTGAGTGCAGAATTTCTAGGTTGTGGTTAATATTTAACCTCCAGTCAGCACCTCTGAGATTTTTACACCTGAGTGGAAAAAAAACCCTAACTGAACTGCTAGAAACCCTGTGCTCCTTTGGAAAGTAGGGAAGGTGGAGGGGAGGGAAATAGAGAGACCTTCTCACAGTAGCAGTATGGAACTGGAAACTGACTAATTTTTCCCCTTCTGATAAGCTCTGATTAGAAGACACAGACAACACAAGCTCATTTTACACCATGTCAATCAAATGAACAAAAAAGATCAGTATGACAAAGTATTTCCCCCTTCTTCTTTAGGGAATTTTAGAATGTTAAAAATTTACTTTTCTATTAAAAAAAAAAAAAGACAAGACCGAAAGCAAAAGAAAGTTCACCTGCCATAGTGAATGTTGTCAGTGCACACAGGACAGAGGTTACTTGTTTGATATAATCAGAAGAGAGGTGAAGATACTCAAGGTGAGGCTCAACAGAACTCTGGGCATCCTGATGTGTTTGGGGATGCTGTGCAGGAACGTGTCCAGAAGAAGGGCCATGAGGATGAGCAGAGGGCTGGAGCTCCTCTCCTACGGAGACAGACTGAGAGAGTTGGGGCTGTTCAGTCTGGAGAAGAGAAGGCTCTGAGGAGACCTTCTTGTGGCCTTCCAGGATCTGAAGGGGGCTACAAGAAAGCTGGGGAGGGACTTTTTAGGGTGTCAGGTAGTGATAGGACTGGGAGGAATGGAGCAAAACTAGAAATGGGTAGATTCAGATTGGAGGTTAGTAACAAGTTCTTCACCATAAGGGTGGTGAGACACTGGAACAGGTTGCCCGAGGTGGTAGAAGCCTCATCCCTGGAGGTTTTTGCAGCCAGGCTGGACGTGGCGGCTCTGAGCAACCTGATCTAGTGTGAGGTGTCCCCACCCATGGCAGGGGGGGTGGAACTGGATGATCCTTGAGGTCCCTTCCAACCCAGACAGTTCTATACTTCTGTATGTCACAAATGCTCTTGGAAGGACCACTGCCGTGCTGATACAGTTTCCAGGCTAATACAATTTCCATGCTTAAAATTCATCTTTCTGCAGTGCATTTATCAACCAACATGCTACACCAAACTGCTTCCCATTTTGCACAGTTGTCACTGCAAATTAATGTAGGTACCAACACACCAGTCACCATCCTGTTCTGTTTCAGGGCAACATGGTCTGGGCTATACACTTTATAAATCAAATGCCTTTAAGGGGTTTCTTTTGACAGGAAGGGGTAAGAAACTCCTTAGTAGTGCATGAATACTGCCAAGTAATTTGTGACACAATGAAAGACTGATATTCAGAACTGCAGACCACATCTGTTCAGCTCTCTTTACAATTTCTCTATAAGGAAGCATTAATTTCCACAAAAGGGTGTCCCACAAGTTGTTATATAACACATTTTTGTAACATTTGGAGAAGAAAAAAATATGTATATGCAATACACATGAACACATGCATAAATATAATAAATAAAACCATCCTAGATGTTTAGACATTGTATATATTTTGATGTAAATGAAATGCAGAACATGCTTCCTGACAATTGGCAACACCCACAGCATTGCCAGATTTGTCTTTACCACTCTGCTTCAGCATACCCCAGGTAGATGCTCAAGAGGCAAAACAATTAGCCAAACTGGAATACACAGCAATTATCCAAAATGGTACTTAGAATTCTGCTCTCATAAATGTGATAAAACTCTTAAAAACCTCAAGCACTACAGAGAGGAGGAATGGAGGGGAAAATTTTGAAGCTGTTTTCATTACGAAAACCAACAACTCTTGGTCCAATTTCACCCCACACTGCCAGAGATTAAGATTGTTCTTTCAAAGACACATTTTTATAAGAGATTATGTTTTCCTCTGAAAGCAGAAGAGCTCCATTCAAAGACAATTCCATTTGTTGCTGTCAGATTCTGCCTAACTGGGCTGAGAGCCTACTGTGACCTGCACTTCACTCCCTCCAGGCACTATAAATAATTTCCATGGAAACAGCACTGAAGAAGATATCTGCAAGCCAAGAAGATATCTATGGCCTTTTCTGTTAGATTTATGTCTTTTACTTTTTTGCTCTCCATTTTCTCAGCTAAACCAATATTTTATGCTTATTTTACAAACTAGTTTACACACACAACTAAAGTTATAAAATAAATGGAAGCTACAGGGAGAAAAAACTCAAGAAGATTCCTATTTCAAAATACGTAGGTGTCTATCTATAGATTATCTTCCTATCCTTCATTCCCATTTGCCCTGAGGAAAGAGTGTCCTTTTTTCACCCAGGGAAGAAATCTCTCTTACTCAAGAGGACTGGAGCTAATCATCTGTGTGAGGTATTTAATGCAGATTCTTACAATTCACACTTTGATAAGGCTGCAGTGAGAAGCAGATACATAGAAAACCAGTGCTGAAGGACTCTGGAACAGTCTCATTAGACCACGAAAGGAGGAACTGATCACAATGGAATGCACTGAAACCTAGCCAGGCACAAATTGCTCTCCAGGCTTGGATGTCAACGTATCTCACAGTGAAAATCAGGTGATTCTCAGTCACAGAATGTTAGAGGTTGGAAGGGAGCTCAAGAGTCATCAAGTCCAACCCCCCTGCCAAAAGTAGGATCACCCAGGGTAGTCTGCACAGGAATGCATCCAGATGGATTTGGAAAGTCTCCAGAGAAGGAGACTCCACAGCCTCCCTGGGCAGCCTGCTCCAGTGCTGCATCACCTTCACTGTAAAGAAGTTTCTCCTCCTGTTGAAGTGAAACCTTCTGTATTCAAGTTTGTATCCATTGTTCCTTGTCTTGTTACTGCACACCACCAAAAAGAGCTTAGCCCCCTCCACTTGACACCCACCCCTCAGATATTGATAGACATTGATCAGATCCCCTCTCAGCCTTCTCTTCTCAAGACTAAACAGTCCCAGGGCTCTCAGTCTCTCTTCATAGGAGAGGTGCTCAACAGGAGTACTGGCTAACATCCCATCTTGTCATCAAATGGTGATTATAGCTTGGTGTATTTTCAGTAAGAACTAGGTCTTTATGAAAAGATGAATTTTCAGTCCAATGTCCTGAGGTTTAAAGAAATTAATTTAAGTTCTATCTCCTCCTCTACTTATTCAACTTCATCTAATCCTTATCCAGCAGTCAAGACTTTCAAGGTATGCATCCATCTTCCCAGTAGAAACCTTTACCACATCTCTTAGAGTCGCTTCTCTCTCATCAATAGGAAGGTAATGTTCAGTATGTGGATGTAATGAAGATAATCTGGAAACCTACCAAATCCTGTTCCCTCACAATCCCCTAATTAATGAGAACCCATATATATTGGATGTGTACATTACTCCCTCTTTCTCCTCCTGTCAACAGTAATACCATGGCTTTAGGACCTCCCTGCACACTGTAGAGTTGGTATTGTTCTCATTGTTCACTGAAGTTGCAGATGACCAGTGTCACATTATAAGAGTCTTCTTACTTAAAGGACAGAGTACCATTTCAAGGAGAAACAGAGACTGCCTTTTCTCTCCTTTGGCTGAGCTTCTACCAAACTTGCCCGTAACCCAGGGGATAAAGGAAGCAACTCAAAGCATCAGGCCAAGCTCAAAGACAGGCACCTAAGGAGTAATCACTGTGCTGCTTTTTTCTTTAACAGTAGTTGCCACTGAACATAGTAATAAATTCTAAGGTTGGGGGGTTTTTTTAGCTCCTTTTTCCTTTTTCTACTTGGGGATCTTCTCTTGTAGGATCCAGTTTATCCTCACAAAGTTTGAGTGCTGACCCTGAGGTTTTACTTCATTAAACCTCATCATATTCCACATTATTTCTTACATTTTATTCACTATTTTATGATCCAAAATACTACTCTCACATCAGGAAGCATTTGTACAGTTCACAGTAGCAACACCATCAGCATTAAAAATGACTTAGGTTCCCTCAAGCCACTGCTCTAAAGCAAAGACTTCTTTAAGAAAAGGTTGCTTGCTAATACATAAGCCATTACCTGTACTCATCCTTTAAGGCTTCTGTGTGTACTATAAATGTTAGAAAAATATTTGAAAAGCTAAGACTTTCTTGGAAGAAGCTTAGAAAAATATCAAATAGAAGCTAATACAACACAAGAGATACTTTTATTTACATCTGTTGCTATAGCTACTGAATTCCAGATTGCTGCTCAATTAATGTTTGACAGGTTTTAGGTCCAATCATTAAAAGAACAACAGTATCAAGATTAGAAAATTATTTCTTGCTTCTAGCACTCCTCTGATTCTCAGATGAAAAAGCAGTACATATATGAAAGACTTTGAAGAAACTTTAAATTCACTGTTACAATAACTACTAAATAAATCTAGGAGAAATTTGATATTGTTATACTTGGGTTCTCTTCTGTTCATGATTTTGTTTTTTCCTACCACTTGCCATTTGCTGCAAGTATCTTAACTGATTCAGAATTCCGTATTATAACATGATTTAGGAAAAAAAAAACAATGTGAATTACAACCAAGATTAATCAATTGTATCTAGGCAACATAGGTGAGGTTAGATCATAGTTTTGCACTCACCCTTGTGCAGAGAGATGACCTCAGCATTTCTTATCTCTTTCATTCCTGGAAGCAGCCACATCAAACCAAAAAAAAAAAAAAAAATACATGTAGCAGCATGACTGTTCCTTAACTTCTGACACTCCTGTTCAGGAGACGTACCAGAAGGTGTAATCTTTCTACTTCCTCCATAAATCCTGCATCTCTATAAATCTGACTGCACAGTTATTGCCTTCCTCTTTCTTCCCTCTCTATGCCCTGGACACAGTGAGTTACCTTTCTGGTGTGGGGGGAGGATGGTTCCAGTTTTATCTGTGTCCCTCAAGCACTGACTAAATTTACTGCACAATCTTGGCCTGTTTAGATCTAATGCCAGGGACTAAGGGGAGGCAGTTTCAGGTCTGCCCAGCCTGCATCCAGCCTAGCAATGGGGGGGAAGAAAGAGCCCTGGGGCATATGTTAGATCCCAGATGGGGAGAAATGGAGTACTGGGTCTGTGGTCTGATTTGGTGGAGGCTTTGTGTGAAGCTTTTTTGGCTTAATGAGCTTCTATGTTAAATCCAGGCCATGCATTCCTGTGTTTTACATGCTTTGCTATGCTCCCCACTATGCCTTGTAACATTGTAGTATTGTAGCTTGTGAATAGCTTTTCCATTCAAGCTTTCCAATACTCCAATCCTGTGTGTGAAGTGGTTTGCTTTTGCCCCAGGGGCATTAGAGCAATCTGTCCTGCTCTAAACCATGACAGTCTACCCTCATCTTCCTTCCACTGGGACTATGTACTTTGACATTCAGCCTCTAGTTTCTCCTATCAATCATTCTGAACTAACAACACAGGAGTAACACAGTATTTTATAAAATATGGTCTAGACATTTAAAAAAAATAAATCAACCCATCAAGAATATGTGGATTAAAAAAAAAAAAAAAAAGACATTCAACTCTAGTACACTCTGTGTGTCACATATATACTGCTTCCCTCCTTGCTGTTTTCAGCGAAAAGAGTCCTTAAGTTATTAGCTGAATGTTCCTGAGAGCTATCCATTTACTGTCTGTAACAATTCTCTGATAAGAAATATTACAAACGACAGTGAGATAAATAATTTTTCAGAATCACATTCAGAATTTAAAATCATGACATTCGATTCATCAGAAATTGCAGACTGTCATTAAAAATAGCTGGCATTAACTTTCTGAATACCTGATTATTAGTTAATAAGCTTAAATAGCTTATTATTCTGACATTAACATAAAACCAAGATACTACCTTTAAAAAAAAAAGTTTCCAGAAGGATAAAAATACAAGTTTGGTCACTGAAATATACACAATTATGACAATAGTGTGCACATTTTCACCAAGCTCTTGATTTTTATTAACCACTGAATCTGAGGCCGGTTCTGACCTCCATTATATCCAGGCTAACCCCACAGATTTATTTCCCTAACCTGAAATCTTATTGTAGCTTTAGAATTCAATGCTTGCATTTACCTTCATTATTTCAGCACGCTTTATCCATACAGAACTGTATTTGCCCTTCTGGTGGGTTGAAATTATTCCCCAACTAATTTGAGAGAATTTGAGAAATTGCCAGACCAACTCAGTTTGGGATGGAGGCAAATGAAGCTCTATTTACAAGCAAACTACAATCTAGAAATATGAAATGCAATGTATATGTACAAGCTATACAATATATGTACTCTCCCTCTCTCTATATATATATTTAAAATCTATAAGCAACACAGAAACTCCTCAGATCCCCCTGGATGGATCCAGGGGACCCAGTCACCTCTTCCCCTGCTCTCTCCCTCCTTCCTGTTACCTCACACAGTAGTGAAAAGAGATACCCCTGCAAAGCCACAGGGGGGAGAGAGAGAGGAAAGTTGCAAGCAGAAGCAACAGAAGGGAAGAGAGCAAGAACTGTTTCTGCCTCTGCTCTATATTCCCATTAGCAATCCAATGAATTCTGTAGACTTTAGCATTATTTTTCTTTTACATCCAATGGTAATTTATTTTACTTTCAGGCTTTGCAGTCAGGAACTAGGCTAAAGTTCCCCCTTCAAACTGTAACAGTCCTGTATGTAAGTACTTAAGAGTTCAAATATCACCTGTTTTAATTTAATATCACCAACTGATGTGGAAACACAGATCAATTGGAAACACTGGCACTTCCCATTGCTTGCTGGACATAAACCACTGACAAAACAGAACTGCCTCTGCAGCTGTTTTAAAATAAATACATACATACATACATACATTAAAAAAAAAAATCCAGCTTTTTGCCAAAAGGTTTTAACTGAAAAATTTGACTTTATGTTCCAACCAGCTGTGAAACTCCCACATACAAAGCCATTCCTGAATTGTTCTACTGAGGGAAAAAAACAGTAAAAGCCTTGTTTGATTCTGGCTTTCACTTTGTGTGGATATTTATACCTTTAAAAGATGGTGTGTTTTAATATACGTGAGGAAATTTTTCCTTTTAGTATCCTTTTCACAGACCTTCATCTGTTCCTTGCTAACTCATTCCCTTTGAAATGAAGTACTCAGAGATTCCCCCACTGCTCCTCCATTTTAGTCCTTCTAAGATGCTGCAGCAGCTGAAAACTGTTTTCTGTTCCAGCAGCCAGTGGGGAAAGCTTAAATATGAAATAGGAAATAAATGGTACTGTAAGCAAAAAAAAAAGGAAATAAAAATAACCTTAACGTTTTATTTGCTTATGGGGCCCTGAATCACAATGTTGGAATGGACGAGGCCAGTAAGAATAGTAAAATATTTCATTTTCACTCTCTTTATAGGACCAGACAATTTTCATTTCTAGTCCTACCAGACTAGAGGCGTTTGATCCAAGTTAATAGTATTCTGCACTTAAATATGCAATGTTTCTGAAGTTTTAGCTTAAAGCACTTGACAGATGATAGAAATAAAACTGTGTAATTATGTATAATTTATAGATATAAAAGTTGGCTGTATCTTGCTTAAAATACATCAGTATTTTATATATTATTTTAGGCTTGTCATGGCCCTGGGCAGTCTGATCTAGTTGGTGTCCCTGCTCACTTCAGGGGGGTTGGACAAGATGACCTTTGAGGGTCCCTTCCAACATGCTGCAATCTGTGAATCTATACTAAGTGCCTAATACACTGTATGTTAAAATATCACATTTACTTTTCTCTGTTTAAAGGGAAGTTACTGTAATCTGATCCATAACCTTTAAGAGTATCTTAGACTCCAGCTTAAATATTTTAAAAAATAATGAAAGATGGCACCACTCTTATACAAGCGTTATGGTGAAAATACAAGAACATATTCACCTCTACAGCACTGAGAGAAAAGGTTTAGGGTGACTTAACAGAGCCTTTGACTACCTCCAACACGAGTCTTTGGGAAGACTAAACTTTTCACAGAGATGCTTGGCAGGAGGCTGAAAGACAACAGACACCAACTAAAACAGGAGGTTCTGGCTTGACACTAGGGAAAATAGTTTTTGACAGTGACAAGGCATGAAGCAGGTTGAACAGGTTGCCCAGACAGTCCAAGAAGTCTCCACACATAGAGGTTTTTAAAACCCTGTGAAACCTACTTTGAACTCACTACAGACCCTGCTCTGGGAAGCAGGCTGGACTGGATCCTCGGTCCTATCAATCTGCATGAGTCTGTGAGTCTAAATAAAATAAATCTAATAAAATTTCTTACAGGTATAGATTCCGAAGCATTCCAGAGTCTGGACTTTAGGAGTTTTTCCCCTATAATTATGATTTTTGTTGTTGTTGTTAATTAGAACAAAGTTCCAAGAATACAGAAGAAACATACTCAAAACCTTTGGCAGCTTTGGAAGAGAAGGGGCAGATGATCACAAACACCTAATTCTGACAGAGCTACTACTTGACTTCTGCACTGTGGTCACTCCCTGTGAATCTGTTCTTCCCTACAACCCAGCAGCAGCACGAAGAAGCGTTGGTTTACGCTCTGACAAGTGCACAGGACCGTAGTAAGATTCACAATTTCAATTCAAAAGTGGTGGGTAACAAACAGCATACGCTGGGCGTCCGGTTATTTACACCTCCAAGCACACAGACATTCCACCTCTCTTTGTATTTATTCTAACTACCTGTTTAACATAGCTGACCTACCTGAATAACTAATTTGTCAAGCCAAATGCAATACTGAAACAAAGTTTAAATGAAAAACAAAAGCTCCAAAGGTAGGTTAGTGGAGTCTTTAATTACAGGTCATAAAGAGAAGCTCTTTCACTTAAGCAAGGAGGCCTTACTTTGGTGGCAGCTGCTGAAACAGGTTCCTTAAGCCTGGGACATCCTTCAGCAAAACTAAGCATCCTGTCAGTTTCAAGCTGGTTTTTCACTGCCAGAGTGTTCCTATACAAAGCTATGATAATACCCAGTTACTCTCCTCACAGTTTCGGGTGCCTCATGATTTCTACCACTGGTAGAGTACATGTAAAATCATGGCTATGAGCTATACACAGGTAGCTGCAGGCTTCACACCCCAGCTGTAGATCTGGAGTGGCCTGGGAACTAGCTGATACACTTCTGTTCTCAGAGGATTCACCTCAACATTAAATCCTTTAATGTAATTACTAAAAAGTCTTTCACGATCTTCTTGCTCAGAGATAAGCACACATCTCATCTGGGAGCAGGCTGTAATTAATTATGAACAGCATTCCTTACAAAAACGCTCACTTTTGTCAACAAACCTGTTTTTGCTCCTCATAGCTGGGGCAAACGCACTTCCGTCAGTGCAAGTGGGTCACTGCACTATCTTAGAAAGTAGGCTGCTGCCTGCATTATTCCTAGACACAAGAAACACTTTAGACATCAGAGTTCATTTGCAATCAGGCATGGCATAAGCCTCAGGCTCCTACTACATTGTTTTTCAAAGGAAAATATGATGCTACTGTCTTGAATTGTAGTGTCTAGGTTTATCTTCAAACTGTGTAAGAAAAGTAACATCCACAATGTTGCAGAGGGGATTTGAAACACCGCTGGTTTTTTTACGAAATGGGAAACATGCAGTTTTATACAGTGTTAAAATGCTTCTTTAAATAGATCCCAGGACTTCTGTTGATGAGGACATACCATGTCTCAGAAGCAGCAATACATACATACTCACTGAAGAAGCAGTCAAGCATTGTTTACATAACTACAAACACACATACACGCACCCCCCCCCAAAAAAAAAAAAAAACAGAACACCCAAAACAACCAACCCCAAAGCCTTGCTTTCACACATAGTCATACAACTCCAGAGATTGTGCTTTTGCAGAAACTGAAGGGGGGCAGGGGAGCTAAAAGCAGGGCTGCTGGGTTCCCCACCTTAACTCTTGTCTCCTCCTGCCCCCTGGTGGCAGCACACACCGCGGGTCTGTCGGTTTCTCAAAGTCTCGTTAGGTACAACACAACCCCACATCACACTGCACCTCTCATACAGCAGCTGTGAAAAAGCAATGTGTTGTATCCCTGCAGATTGGGAAGGTTTAATACTAATCGAAATACATTACCATAGCCATGGAATAAAAGGCTATGTGTCGATTTATCTAAAAAGTAACAAAGCACCTACAGCAGTTTCACAATGTTAGGGCAAATATCCTTTCTATTCCAGACATATGTAATAGTCACAAAGAAAAGAGAATGCGTATTAGAAGTTTATATATTGGCATACAATGTTCATCACTTAGTGGTGCTTTTGCAGAAGCTCAGGAGCTCAGAAGCTCATCACCTACAGCATGTGAGAAAGTTTGTTTAATTACAGATTACATCAATTCCTTTTTTTTATTTCTAGAAGAATCAACAAAGATGATAGCATAGCCCTGCTGTGGGTTGCAGTTTGGTACCTGCAAAAATACTTTAGATCTAACAAGTAGGAAGGACAAAAGCAGAATCAAAGGCCTTAGAAATGCTACGATGCCATGCGTTTAACTGCTGCAGTTGTGCTCTACCCAAATGATTTCCTCTGAGATAAAAAACAGGACACTACTAAGCACAGGTAAATGCTAATTTTAACCTCTTCAGCACATTCATCCCTGTTTAGATCATTTTTGACACATCTGTATTGCATCCTCGATTCCTTCATCCCATTTCAGCTCAAAACACTTCTGTGTGCTCATGAACTCTCTCAGGCAGCCAAGTCACCCACTGGCATTTCAGCTTTCCATTACCCTGAACTCTGGGTGCCGTAGTCTCTAATGGCTGCAGGCAGCACATCCTGCACTTGTCTGCACTAAAGCTGTTGTGGAGGAGAGAAAAACCATTCAGCCTCACCCAGTTCACTGAAGGTTTAACAGTAAAAACAGCAACATGGCAGTCTGAACACACCAGAGCTTTTGAAGCAGCAGCAGCCAGAGCACTGTCCACCTCACTTTCTTCAGGTGCATTTGCCTTCCACCCACCTTTGATTTTTCTACTGTAGAGGGCAAGGGTTACTTTGTAATGCATACACCATCCCTGGCCAGGCTAGATGAGGCTCTGGCCAGCCTGATCTAGTATAGAGTGTCTCTGCCCATGGCAGGAGTGTTGGAACTAGATGATCCTTGTGATCCCTTCCAACCCTGACTGATTCTATGATTTATGTATTAATACATGCAAGTTGATAGACAAGCTCAATCCTGTCCTCACCCAGACAGCAGAAGTCAGAAGCAGCTGCAGAGGTATATAGAATCATACAATCATCAGGGTTGGAAGGGACCTCAGGGATCATCCAGTTCCAACCCCCCTGCCATGGACAAGGACACCTTACACTAGAGCAGATTGCTCACAGCCACATCCAGCCTGGCTGCAAAAACCTCCAGGAATGAGGCTTCCAACACCTCCCTGGGCAACCTGTGCCAGTGTCTCACCACCCTCATGGGGAAGAATTTCTTCCTAACATCCAGTCTGAATCTACCCATTTCTAGTTCTGCTCCAATCCCCCCAGCCCTATCACTACCTGACACCCTAAACGAAATCCCTCACCAGCTTTCTTGTAGTTCCCTTCAGACACTGGAAGGCCACAATAAGGTCCCTTTGGAGCCTTCTCCTCTCCAGACTGAATAGCCCCAACTTTCTCAGTCTGTTTCCATAGGATCGTATGTAACAACAAAACACTAAAATGCCAGAAAATACCAGAAACCAGAGCATAGGCTTTATAATTCCCATATATATTGTGACCTGGATTCTCAAACGGTACAGAGTAGAATAATTTTAACTGCCTTCAACTTAACTGCTTTGCAGTCACCAAGAATCCAGCCATGTGTGACAGCTCTGGGCAAAGAGAGATTAGACATCTTATTGCAGTTACGTAACAATTTGCCTAAGCTGTGAATTTTCAAGTTGCAGTCAGACTGGTCTACCCTGCAGAGGCATGTGAAAATGCCCCAGGCTGCATGACACAGAATTATATAATGCCCCTGAATGATCAAAAACCTAGTAAGAAAGGGTAGGTTGCAGATGAAGATGAACTGCCAGCTGCAGACTAATACCAGATTGTTTAGCGAACACTTTCGTATGACTGTACTACCACAGGACAGAGTTTTCTCTGCTTATCCACCCAACTGAGATTAATTTGTGCTCAGCTATTTAAGGATTATATATGTCTTTATGAACCCCACGTTTTAGGGCACATAGAATTGTGTTTTCAGGGCCATTTGATGGCTTAATAATCTTCTAACCACACAATTAAAACCTGATGAGATCTCAGTTTGGTTAAGTTGCTAAGCACACAAGTAGGTGCTATAAATTCTATTAAAAAAAAAAAAAAAGAAACGAAACAATAAGAGCTCTCACTCTTTCTACACTAAAACACAGAAAGGATTCTGATTCATCTCCAGTGACTGTAATTGATTTAATTCCTGACTTAAATATATTTATACTCTAAATCATTTTCGTGAGGACCGGATTCTGCAGTCCCTGTGTCAAGCAGGACATGCCCAAGTGAATAACAACATTAATATTCTAACTGCACACAGGAAACAAGTAAATAAATAAGTAGGAAGCTCTGCAAAGTGAGAAAAAAACTATCTCATTTTCTGTGGTACACTGGATTATAAAACACGACCACACTTCAAATTGCTTGGATGGCCCATCCAGCCCATAAGGGAAGAGGCAGATAGCCAAAATCTGCCCTCTTACAAACGGCCTGTGGCTTGGAGCAGTCTTCCTGAGGCAAGCTAGAGACAGAAAAGCTCTGCCCCATAGGACAGGAAGAAAGGGCCCCTCAGGGCCAACCCTCACTTGTTAAGTTCTGCACAATGGATGAAATTCCCAACTAGCAAATTCTGAGGCTTGCAAGACCTCTTCATATAACACCTTCCTTTTACCTGCTGTGATGCTCTCAAGTTTTTGTGCCAAAGCCCAGAGCTGGAGCCAATCAAGAGAGATGGCAGAGGCTTCTGCCATAGCTGACCAGAAGAGCCAAAAGACACATCTGAAAAAAAAAATACAAGTGTGGTAGTTTGAGGCCATTAAGGGAAAAAACAAACAAAAAACCAACTACATAGAGTGGAGTCGTCCAGGAGGATGAGAAAGGTCCAGAGATGGAGCAGAAAATTGTAATTTTGTTATTCAATCCCATAATCCTGCTATCTCTTTATAAATTGGCAGCAAGGCCAACTTGTTCTCTTTTTTATCCTTCCTTCTGGCTCTGCAGAGGACATCTCTTATCTGGTAACAGTGGGGGAGTAGACCTGTTTATGGCCTTCAGAAGCCTGCACATTCTCAGCCTATTTAGGCAAGGGATGCAAGGGGGGCCAGAAAACAAGCACTGGGATTTGTTGCTTGGTCTGGTTGGGGGAAGGTTTTGGGGGGAGTTTCACGTATCCTGTATGTTAGGTGTTAAGGATTCATGTGGTCTGTATTTTCCTGTATATTTTTTAATATAATTCTGTATTTCACTCCAATTCAACAAGAGCCTCTTTATTTTACTTCCTTTGGGAGCAAAATTATTTCTGTCCGCTCTTTAAATTAAGACAAGTTTCCGAGACACATGGTCCTTAGTGGCTTTTCTACACTTTTCCTCCATCCTACTAATCTGTCTAATAACATGTATCACCTCTGCCTATCCATCTTGCATACTTACCAAGCACTTAAAGATACCTTAAAAAAACAAACAACAAACCCAACACTCTGGCATCAGCATCAGAAAATACAGATAGGACTGGTTGGTACGAGTGTCTTGGCTCTGGCCAGTTTTTGCTGTGGACCACTGATAGTCCTTCTTCATCAAAGCAGTGTGCAGCAAATTCCTTGCAAAACTTTTATCCCTTTCACTAACATCACATAGGATACTTTCTACAGCCTCACAAACTCTTTCCCTCAACCCATAATGGGGGAAGAAGTGAAGCTACAGTAAGAAAATATTTCAGCGATCATGTAAAACGTGAGGAATTCTATAGAAGAGATTATTCCCCTAAAATCACTAAATGGCTTCCATATAACCATTAAGTGTATTAAGTATATCCTCCAGAACTATGTGCTCCTTGGAAATCCCAGTCATCCCTGCCATGATACCATTAGAGGACTTGCTCTTTTCGCTCAGGGTGCAAGTAAGTTACCTGACCCAGGATTAAGGTGGGCATTGTCTTTACAAATGAAGAGTTGGTTAGAGGGAGTTGGGATAACAAAGAAAGAACCAGACAATCCACCTTTATCTCTGTTATATGTAAATCACAAAGGGCCTCTGCTAAGTGCCTCACCTGGGATCTTCCTGTAAATCAGTATGGGGCTGTCTGAAGACAGCAGACACTGAACACAGCCTGAACCTCTGAACTTTGAGGACAGACTGCAGGCTTAATAGGCTACTGAATAATAACTTCTCCACTCAGAGAAGTGAAGAACCTAATTGAAATGAACATACATTGTATGATGCAGGGGGGGTTACGTGTAAAAGGGTACATGTAGTAGATGTACCCGGAAGACTGTAAAACCCAAGTACCTCAGCCAATGGGGAAAAGGATAGGTAAACTGGCCTCTTGGAATTTAGGATAAAAGGGAAGTTGCACCTTCCAGCAATTTGAGAGACCCCACGGGGATTTCTCCCGTGGACTCTCCCTTTATTCAAATAAAGTTTTACAGGACTCTTCTGTCTCTGTTGTGAACACGAACTTCTCAATCGGACTAATTTTTCCTTACAAAGGAAAGCAGAAAAGCACTTCACAAACAAAATTTCTGCATATCCCAGCAGTGTTAAGTACAGCAGAAGCCATCAGCATGCTTATGTGCACGCACATGTGCAACAGAGTACCAGTTGTTCAAATAACAGAAAAGAACAAATTCCAGTTATGCAAATTTCAAATAATCCATTTGCGCTCACATTCTGTAAGGCTACAATAACACATAACACATTGCACTGCACAAAGTACATTGCAAATATTTGGTTTCACTATAGAATGGTCCAGGCCAGAAGGGACCACCAAAGGTCATCCAGTCCGACCTCCCCACAGACAGCAGGGACAGCCCCAACTAGATCAGGTTGCCCAGGGCCTTGTCGAGCCTCACCTTGAATATCTCCAGGGAAGGGGCCCCAACCACTTCCCTGGGCAACCTGTTCCACTACCCTCATAGGAAAGAACTTCTTCCTAACATTCAACCTAAATCTGCCCTGTTCTAGTTTGAAGCCATTGCTCCTTTGTCCTGTCACTGTAGGCCTTTGCAAACAGTCTCTCTCCAGCCTACGTGAAGCCCTCTTCAGGTACTGGCAGGCTGCTATTAGGTCTCCCTGGAGCCTCCTCTTCTCCAGGCTGAACACCCCCAGCTCCCTCAGCCTGTCCTCGGAGCTGAGCTGCTCCAACCCCCTGATCATTTTTGCGGCCCTCCTCTGGACCCTCTCCATCAGGTCCATGTCCATCCTATATAGAGGGCTCCAGACCTGGACACAGTACTCCAGGTGAGGTCTCCCCAGAGCAGAGCACAGTGGCAGAATCACCTCTCTGAATCTGCTGGCAACACATCTTTTGATGCAGCCCAAGGTGTGACTGGCCTTTTGGGTTACAAGCTCACACTGTCTGCTGATAGATAGATAGATTTATTTTTTTTTTTAAATATATACTTTTTTATATATATATATATGAAGAAACAAATTGCTGCTAATTAAACACTCGGAAATACTGTCTTTGGAAAAGAGAAGAGAGTAAGAGGAAGCTAAGATGGCTACCTATACTCAGCCAGTGGCTAGAACTGTAACTAAGGAACCTAACTGGGTTCTAGCACAGAGCACTGATTTGCTTTCTGGTTGCAGACTGTGATCTGTGGCTGGGTTTTTGCTCTCTGCAGCATGACTGGAAAATCTCCTCGAGAGGTTTTGTTGCAATGCCTAGTCGGGATGGTCAGGTTTTCCATCTCTTCAGAGTCCAGTCAGGTCCTTTAAGCATTATGATAAACACATGAATCACGCAGTTAGAGAATTAAATATTAGTACTTGTCTGTTTTCTGTCTCCTAAGCAACCACACTTCCTTCTCGTTTCAAAAGATGCAAAGCACAAACACACACGTGAAAAGGCTAATGCAAAACCACATAATATTATTATTATTTACCTCAGAAAGACACATGCGGTGGCTGGTAACCAGCAAACACAAGAAAGCCAACTGCAACGCTTCCTTAGAGGCGTAGGAGGGAACCTGCCGGCTTTTGTTGGGGAACTCCCCAGCCCTTCGCGTCATGACATCCAGCTCTAGTGCCTGAGGCGCCACTGCCACCTCCTCCTCCGACACAGGACTCGTTTTCCACACTTTTTTCCTCACTCCTCACCACTTTGGGAGCATGTTGTCCTTTCTTACGCAGGCTCTCGCAACAGCGCCACCAGCCTCGCTGCGGGGCTCAGCTGTGCCGCGCTGCGGGACCGTTGCAGAACCGGCTGGAACCGGCTGCGGCCAACGCGGGGCAGCCACGGCCTGTCGTCACAGAGGCCACGCCGGCGGCCCCCTGCTGCCTGCGCCTTGCCGTCGGCACCTCGTGCCAAATAAAGACAAAATGCAGGCCGTTTCCTGGGATCCCGTGAAGCGAACCTCACACTTCTCTAAGAATGACAATAGTTTGCCCTTTTTACTTGATGAAAAGTGCACTTCTTACTTGCAGAAGGGCTTTTTTTTTAGCAGTTGATTGAAATCTGCGTGATCGCTTACAGAATCACAGAAACATTCAGGTTGGAAGAGACCCTCAGGATCATCAAGTCCAAGCCAGAACACTGCTCTAGCCAGGAGGGGAGGGGTTGGTCACTTCTCCCAGGCAACCAGCAACAGAACAAGAGGACACTGTATCAAGTTGTGCAAGGGGTAGTTTAGGCTTGATCTTAGAAAGCTCTTCCCAGACAGAGACATTGGCCATTGGAAAGGGCCGTCTGGGGAGGTGGTGGGGTCAGCGTGGAGGTGTTCAAGAAAACACCACTTAGTGCCATGGTCTAATTGATTAGATA
>VXBD01004016.1:10697-40421 GCA_013399975.1 Indicator maculatus
CTCTACTTATTCAGGGAATTTCCTTGTTTGTTTCTTGAAACTTGAATATTGTTCTACCACACAAACATTAGCATCTAAAAGTGGTAATAACAATTCTTGTACAACCATACACAGTTTCTTTTGCAGACAGTCTCAGAAAGTCATCATTTATGTTTCACAGATTCACAGATTGCACTGGGTGGGAAGGGACTCTCAAAGGTCAATTTGCCCAACCCCCCTGCAGTGAGCACGGTCACCCCCAACTAGATCAGGCTGCCCAGGGCCACATCATGTCTGAATTTGAATGTCTCAAGCAGTGGGGCCTTCACCAGATCTCTGGGCAACTTCTTCCAGTAATTCACCACTGTCATTGTAAAGAACTTCTTCCTAATATCCAACCTAAACCTACTCTGTTCCTCATCTAAACAGTCCCTCCCCAGCCTTCCTGTTGGCTCATGTGCAGCTTTTTCATCCACCAGTACCCCCAAGTCATTTCCAGCTTCTCATCCATCAGCACCTCCAAGTCCTTATCTGCAGGGCTGTTCTCAATCTCATCATTCCCCAGCCTGCATTGTTATTGAGGATTGCCCTGACCCAGGTACAGGACAATGCACTTTGTATTATTGAACTTCATGAGATTCATTTCAGCCTGTCCAGGTCCCTCTGGATGGTATCCTGTCCCTCAACTGCACTACGCAGCTAGGTATAATCAGCAAACTTGCTGAAGGCACACTGCATCCTGCTGTCTATGTCACTGATAAAACCATTAAACAGTACTGGTCCAAGCATGGCCCCTGAGGGGCACCACTTGTCACTGCTCTCCATCTGGACTTTGAGTCATTGAGCACTACCCTCTGGATGCGACCATCCAGCCAATTCCTTATCCACTGAACAGTTCACCCATCAAATCTGTATTTCTCCAGTTCAGAGTGAAGGACTGTGTCAAAGGCTTTATGGAAGTCCAGATGGATGATATCTGTGGGTCTTCTCTTGTCCGCCTATGTAGTCACTCCATTGCAGAAAGCCAGTCTGTTGGTGAGGCAGGACTTGCCCTTGCTGAAGCCATGCTGGATGTCTCAAATAACCTCCCTGTCCTCCATGTACTTTAGTATAGCTTCTAGGAGGATCTGTTCTGTGATATTCCCAGGCACGGGGGGTGAGGCTGACAGGTTGGTAATTACCTTTTTAAACATAAGCACAACATTTCTCTTCTTCCAGTCTCTAGGGACTTCACCTGACTGCCAGGACTTTTCAAACATTATGGAGTGGGGCTTGGTGACTACCTCAGCCAATTCCTTCAGGACTCTAGGATGCATTTCATCAGGTCCCATAGATTTACGTATGTTCAGGCTACTCAAGTGGACCTGAATCAGATCTTGCCTTTCAGTGGGATGGACTTTATCCCCATGGTTCTCACCTAGAGTCCATCAACCTGGGAGGGGTGAGGAGCAAGATTGCCAGTGAACACTGAGGCAAGGAAGTTACTGAGTACCTCAACCTTTTCCTTCTCTATTGACACCAGCTCACCATCCATGGTCACCAGAGGAGGAAGGCTTTCTCTAACCTTCCCTTGCTGGTTGAGGTATCTGTAGATGCCCTTCTTTTTATTTTTTGCATCACTTGCTAAGTTCAGTTCCAGCCATGCCTTGTCCTTCCTGACCTCATTCCTACACAACTGTGTGGTGTTCCTGTACTCCTCCCAGACTAACTGTCCCTGCTTCCACTGCCTGTACAGTTCTCTCTTGCTATTTATGTTTACCAGCAGATCTCAACTCCTTTCAAGGAGTTGTAGAGATCAAGAAGGTCTTCCCTCAGTCTCCTTTTCTCCAGGCTAAACAACCTGGGTCCCTCAGATGTTCCTCACAAGACCTGTTCTCCAGACCCTTTGCCAGCTTTGTTGCCCTTCTCTGGATCCACTCTAACACCTCGATGTCCTTCTAGGACAAACTTATTGAGCTTTGGCCAAGGCTCTTTGCCCAGAGACCAAGTAGAATGGCCAAGCTCACTGCCCCAAAAGAAGGGGGCCATCTTCACACCTAGCACTGGCAAGGACTCCCAGCTCATGCTCCACCTTCTGCTCTGCCTAAGGATTCTTTGGCTCAGATTTTGTTGGCACAAATCAGAACCATGTCATAAACATGCTGACAATCTCATAGTGTCTTTTCATCCTTGGAGTCCAAAACCAGAGGCACCACATAAGCCTTCCCCTGCAAGAGGCTGGCTCAAGGCTCCTGTTTCTTTCTCTGCTGCAGTTCAGGTTTCAATGCCAAGCTGAAAAGCTTCCCCTGAAGGAAGATCACATGCTCAGCATGTGCTTGGTGGCTTCTGAGGTACTTATGAACGTCACGTGGGATAGGGTCCTAGATGGTTATCAGGATGCCCAATTAAGCTGGTCAGTACTCAAGCATCATTTCCTCCATGCTCAAGATTGGAGCATCCCAAAGGGTAAGAAATCAGGGAAGAGAGCTAAGAAGCCTGGACTATTTACATTGGTCATAGTGGTTAACAAAACTGAAATAACCCCAAATTTTTGAAGAAGAGAGATCAAGAGAAAAAAAATCTGAAGTCTTTGGAACTGGATGAGAACTGGAGACATTCTGACACCAGAAAAGACAATGTAGGCTAAGCAGTTTACAAAGAAGAAGATTTTAGTTAAAATAAGGTGCAAGAAAGATGTAATGGCTTATAAACAAATTCTGACCTAAATACATCAAGAAAGACTGTAAAGGATAAAATTCAGTCTAAAGGATTATTTACATCCGTTTTTCACTTATTATCAGCTGAAATTCAGGAGCCAAACTAGGCAGTACTTCAGTGGCTGATGTGAAGAGACAGGTGATGTTGAATCCCACTCATCAAGTGCAAGTCAATCACCAGCTCAAAACAGATGAAAAAGCAACAGCACAACAAACAAATCCCTGGACATACAATCTTAACATATCTAGCCTTCTGTTTCTGAGTTCACAAAATCACAGAATGGTAGGGGTTGAAAGGCACCTCCAGAGGCATCTCCTCTGGAGATCGAGTCCAACACCCTGCTGAAGAGGACCCCTAGGGCAGGCCACACAGAAATGTACCCAGACCAGCCCTGAAAGTCTCCAGAGAGGGAGATTCTACAACCTCCCTGGGCAGCCTGCTCCAGTGTTCTGCCACCCCCACAGCAAAGAAATTTCTCCTCATGTTGATGTGGAACTTCCTATACTCCAGTCCATGTCCACTGGCCCGTGTCCTATCACAGGACACTGCTGAAAAGAGACCCCAGGCCCCTGCCCCAAACACCCACCCTTCCAGGCACCCATAACGTCAGTAAGTTCCATTCTCAGACTCCCTCTCTGTAGACCACAGTACCCCAGCTCTCTCAGCTCTTCCTCATCAGATAGGTGTTCCAGTCTCCTCATCATCACCATAAACTTCATTGAGACACTCTCCAGTATATCCCCATCACCCTAGAACTGGACACAATACTCCAGATGTGGTCCCACTGGGGCAGAGTAGAGGGGAAGGAGAACCATCCTTGAAGGTGGGGTTGAAAGGTCTGAATTCATTATTGCCTTACTTTCTCTCCTCTCTTTCCCATCTACCTTTTCTGAACCAAGGTTTGAGTCTGTGCAGAAAGCAACCAAAACCACAGAGATAATTTGACCTGTGCTTTAGAGAACATGTACAAATGAGTTCTTCAGCTGTTGGAGATGAAAATCAAATTCTTTTCCACGCTGTATGAAGTTATTTTGGAAAAAAACCAACCAAACAAACAAATAAATCCTCCCAGGATGATTATCTTCAATGTTTAACATTAAATATGTTAAAACAATCTCAATTATTGTTTCAAATACAGAAGAAAGGTAGATTTAGGTTTTGGGGTTTTGGTTTGGTTTGGGTTTTTTTCTGAGAGAATAAAGCACCTACACATTTCACAGAAATAACCCAGAAGCTGGAGAGAGCTCACCTGAAGCTACAATAGGAGACCAGACTGACTTGAAAGCAGAGAGTTGAAGGAAGCTTATAGATATACTATGAGAAAAACTTCAGCCAGATTCTGCAGATGGTGAGGTAACTGCATCAGAAACCACAGAAGCATGGAATGGTTTGGGTTGGAAGGAACCACTAAGGGTCATCTAGTCCAACCTCCCTGCAGTCAGCAGGGACATCAGCAACTTGGCTGCTCAGAGCCCCGTCCAACCCCACCTAGAATATTGAGCCTCATGAAGTTCTCCCACTTCTCAAGATTAGCCAAATCCCTTTGGATGGACCCCATCCCTCCAGCATGTCAAACACATCACTCAGCTTGGTGTCATACACAAACTTGCCGAGGGTGCCTCTATCCCACTAGCCAGGTCAGTGGGGAAGACAGGCTCTAGCATTGGTGCCAGTAGGAATCCGGGAGGGACACCGCTCCTAACTGGTTCCCAGTTGGACATGGAGTTGGAATTCAGAGATTCCAACTCTTCTTTTAACTTCTAACCCAGCTTTCCCCTGTCAAAAGCTGGCAGAGCTGGCAGGGGTGGGGCAAAACACTGGAACCCCCACATTCTGTCTCCCAGGAGACAAGCTGAAGCAGCCAGACTTGCAGCCACTTAACTCCATTGAGCATGTGTAAGAGACTCTCTCTTGATGTGAACCAACAAAGATAAAATCACCTTTGCTCCTCACCAGACAACAGCTGCCCAGGGAGTGGAAGGTGGAAAGACCCTCTGGCAATAGAAATGTGTAATGGGCGGACCCCACTGGTGCTCTCTGGAATGTGCACAGACAAGATCATCACCCGGGAAGGGGAGAATGGAGAAAAGGATACAATGGATTCACCACCCGGCATGATATTCCCCTGATGTGTATTGTGTGTATGGGCAGGCGGAGCAGGTGGAGGCCTCCCCCCTTACAGGACCCCTCTAAGCACACAAGTAATACAGAGGAAGATTTTCTGGGGACAATACCTGGACACATACCTAAAAAAACCCGTGACTAAAAGACCCGTGCGATGCCTACTCAGGAGAAGAAAAAACAAAGAGAGAAAAAGACAGACAGAACTAAAACCATCACCATGAACATCCAGACTCAAAGCAGTCCAGGAACCCTCTCTTCACCACCACCAGCAAAGCTGTGCCCTAAGTTTTGCCTGCTGTAAGAAGAAAGGTAGAACTCCTGGAGAAGCGAAAAGACATCTTACTGAAGACACCACATGTTGGAGGCTGCTCAGAGAAGAACTTGGACTTGGACTTTGAGATCTTTCCCACCCCTCCTGCAGGGCAGACAGCACAAGCCAACTAGGATGTAGCAGCACCATTCCACAGACACAAATCGTCTTGGGGATGGGAGCAGGGCAGAGTGGTGATATAATGCTTTTATTGCTCTCTCTCTGTCCATTTTTCCCCTCTCTCCCTTCTTCTGCTCTGTCCACTTTATTCTGTTAATAAATAGCCTCAATGTTTATATTTTGGCCTCATTTGTGCCTCTAATTTCACAGCATGGGAATGTTCAGAAGGAACCAATTCTCTTTATCCCTCTGGACCAAGACACCATGGCACTGCCAGCCACAGCCATGGTGTAGCCACCCTCTGTCCCTTGGGCCTCTGCATTGCCCCAGTTTCTGAAGCCACCCAGCTTTCCCCAGAGCTTCTCTGCCAGAGGTAAGGACTAAGCCTGACTCCAGCAGCCTAGAGATGCCCTTCAGCCAAATTCATAGCCCACCTCCAGAGCACCTCTGCCTGCTCCTGCTCATTTCCCTTGAGCATCCTCCTGCCCCAGGTTGGCATGTGACTGCCACCCTCATCTCCCTTCATCTCTCTCAGGATCAGCCAGCCTCTGCCAAAGGCCTGGATGGCAGCCGCAGCCCTTCCCTACACCTTGGGCAGCCCCAGCTCAACACCACCCAGTGATCCTATTGGCTCCTGGCCAATAACTGCCCAGGAAATAGGATCTATAGGCCCTTTGCCAGGAGCCTAGGGATGTCTCCCTCATTTCAGCTTCTCAGATCTTGACAACTCTCTCAACACCAATGTTGAAATGCATGATGCCAGCTCAACACACCATGACATCTCCCTTGCTACCAATGTAGAAATGGATGATGCCACCTCAACATTCCTTGGCATCTCCCTTCCACTGATGTTGATGTGGATGATGATAGCTTCCCAGCTGCAGCCATCTACCTGGGCACTGCTGGCACCAAATGCCAGCACAACATCAGCTGGTCTGCTCCACCCAAAGTCTCTGCTGAGAAATGTGTCCCCAGCACCTCCAATGTCAGCTGGAGCAGGGACCAACTCGACAGCAAAACCATCAAGCCTCAACATCCATGGGAGTTTGCTGGGACAGCCCAGAGAGCAGCCTAAGGCAGTGTGGCCCAACACAACAGCAGGATGGAGAAGTGTGGCCAGGATCAGCACAATGGTTCCAGTGCTGGGGCAGGAGGGAGGGTTTAAGGGGAGAAGGGTGGTCATGTGTGTCTAGGGAGAGGGTCGGAATGTTGATGTAGGAACTTATATTACCCTTTTCTTATTCCTTTTTCCATTAAAATCTATGATCCAGAACTTCTCTGGGCCTGGCTGGGATGGTGAAGGAGGGCAGGAGCCAACAGGAAATGGCACCAAGGAGCTGCTAAAGTATTGCTGAGCCCCACACCCAATACACCAAGCCTTAAGGGCAGCAAGTCTGTGGTGGCACAGACAGGACAGACAGAGCTAGGCAGGACAGACAGAGCTAGGCAGGACTCACAAACACGGGTCCACAAAGAAAGCAAGGACGGATCTGTGCAGCCCTGACTTCAAACCTCCCGTTCTGTGGCTTCAGCAGGGCATTTCCCCTGTTCTAAGCCACCCCACCATGGCCCCACTGCAGCTTCAGAGATGGCTCTTCAAGACCAAAGGTGCTGCCTGCCCTAATGGAGAGCTGGGAATGTTGTGCAAGGAGGGGAAGAAAAAGCCCTTCCATTATTCCATTATTCCATTATTTCATTATCTATCTCAAACTCCAAGTTTCTCCACCTGTTCTTAGTGAGATCAATGACACCTCTATGGAGTGAACAAAAAAGTGCCTGTGCCCTCCTGGGTGAACTGTACAACAACAGGTAAGATGCCATGCAGCATATGAAAGCAACAGACGTGCTCCTAGGGGATGGAGTGTCAAAGGCTTATTTTCATCATGCCTCCTCCTTTCGAGACCACACATAGTCCTACAGAAACTTCTAGTGTTTCATAGATTAGTTCTGAGCATCAACCTCAGCTAAACAGGTGAAGAGGCTGATAAGGAACAGGCAAATGTCCCTGATGAGCTTCACAGAATCATAGAATGTCAGCGGTTGGAAGGGACCTCAAAAGATCATCTAGTCCAATACCTCTGCCAGAGCAGGATCACCTACAGTGGGTCACACAGTAATGCATCCAGGTGGGTTTTCAAATGTCTCCAGAGAAAGAAACTCCACAACCTTTCTGGGCAGCCTATTCCAGTGTTCTGTCACCCTCACAGTGAAAAAGTTTTTCCTTATGTTTCTGTGGAACCTCCCATGCTCCATCTAGCACCTGATGTCTCTTGTCATATCATAGGACATCTCTGAGATGAGCCTGGCTCCATTCTCCTAACATTCACCCTTTACATATTTATAAACATTAATGAGGTCACCTCTCCAAGCTAAAGAGACCCAGCTCCCTCAGCCTTTCCTCATAAAGGAGATGTTCCATTCCCTTGATCATTTTTGTAGCTCTGCGCTGGGCTCTTTCAAGCAGTTCCCTGTCCTTCTTGAACTAAAAGGCCCTGACCTGCACACAATATTCCAGAGGCAGCCTCCCCAGGGCAGAGTAGAGGGGGAGGAGAACCTCTCTGGACCTACTAACCACACCCTTTCTAGTACACCACAGGATACCATTGGCCTTCTTGGCCACAAGGGTACATTGCTGGCTCATCATCATCCTGTAGTCCAGGACAGCACCAAGCAACTGATAAAGGAAGCCAGATCATTTGTCTGCATTGCATTGTTTGCTCATCTGGCTACATGGTCTATGAGTAGTTAGTGATGCACTGATTTATAATCTGAAAGACCCCTAGGGACCCACTAGGGTCAATTCACACAGTATAGCTGGTGTCCATAATGTTAAACTCTCTGCCTCCAAAAGATGGAGACTGCAGCAGACTGGCTGTTAGGAACTATCTCTGAGGCTAGTAACTTCTGTGCTGTGCCTGGGAATTTTCTGGGAGCTGGCTCTTGCCAAAGCTCTGCCAAGAGTTGCTTTAGCAGTTTCGCAGCTCTGGTCCCCAGGATTGTTCCCTGTCTTTAATTCTTGAGGGAAGATGTAGCCTAAGGCACCATCTTATGATGAGGGACAATTAACCCCTCACCAGTCCATTGTGGGGTTCTCATGATGTTCCTGGAAGTCTCAATTGCTAGTCTCTTGGAAAATGAAGAAGGATAGATCTGGAACCATGCTGTTCTGGAATTCCCACAGGAACTCTTTATTCAAGCTCAGTTTGCTGCTGAAAGTCACTGCCATAGGAAAGCAAACCAAGTTACTTCTGCTCTCTGAGGAAGGACCACGATCTGCTTACATGCCTTACTCCTACAGTTTTCACAGGCTGGCAGATTAATCTGAGTTGACAGTTGATGATTTATCCTTCTATTATTAGATGTGTTATTTCAAGACAGAGTGAAAAGATGGCATCAGGTAATAGAAATTACTGTTATCTATCTTTCTGCCATTTTGAACATAATTATAAAAAAAGACAGAAACAGGCAATTGATAGATTAATTATAACCTGAATGACTATCTGAATGTGATTAACTACTAAGATTATTGTGACTCTGCCCAAGGCTGTTTCTAGCATTGTGTCTTACCCTCATCCTTCACTCAACTAACCTCTGATGAAATAGAGGAGGGGTTGTTGCCTCACTTTAATGAATATTGAGATAAAAACAGTAGGACCTAATTATTTAAAATATTTAGTGTTTAAGGACATCAATGGAGTCTTAGCAGAGTTGTTACAAATTTGGCTCTTATTTCTGCATACAAAACAATGGCCTCAGACCTAGGGAAGTGTCCAGTAAGTTTACAAAAAAACCTGAACTAAGATCACCAATTTTAATTCTGAGTTCTTAGAGTTTCCAGACTCCTCAGCATCTGCTGTTGCATAAGTCTTGCCAGATTTCACATCCAGAGCTCACACCCACTTTGAGGACTTTATAGGAACTTCATCCAGCCTGTGAAAACCAGCCGAGATGTTGGAAGGCTGAGCTTTTTGGCACATCTGGTCATCAGTGCCAGGTGGTCTCAGATATCTTTTTGTTTCTCTTCTGTTTTCCCTCTGTAACCTCCATGTTTAGCAAATAACTAATTTCCTTAAATTTCTCCTGCATTGCTTTTTTGCAGATGTGGGCTTAGACACAAGAGGGAAAAATAAACTCTGGTCTGGAAGTTATGATGTTAGAAAGGGTGATGTGACTGGTCTGTGCACACTGCTGTGTAAATGGGAGATTAGATTACTATGTCTCCAGTCCCTCAGAAGGGAAACAAAATGTGGTTTATTTCACTAAATTACTGCTTTGATGGTTTATGTCCCAAGAGCCTCTCTTCTAACTTTTCCTGAATTTCCTAAATCTTGGAAATATTATTTTCTCTTTTTTTTCCTATTTATTCTATGGATGGAATAGAGCTGAAATTATCCCTCCACCTTTTGTCATCCAATCAAATTCCACCACTTCTAAAACCCACTGACACGTCTGCCAAGGCAGGTAAGTGTTGATCAGGACATTGATTGAGCTGTAAAGCAAACAAAGTACAATACCTCCTTCTCATATGAGTAAATCTTTCTCATTTGTCATGGACTAAAGACTTAAGAAATTTAACTGGTCTTGAACAAAGTGAAAAAGTCATTGCCACATTCAGCCTGAACTTACCCACACTCGTAGGGCATTTTGCATACACATCGCAAATGATGAACTTTCTCCCATGGTTGACATTTAGGCTCTGTCACTTCTGGTTTCACAGTGGGCACTGAAGTAGAAGAACACAGACAGTGCTATTAAGGGTCAGGAAAACGAGGGCTGTTAAAGGTCTACTCTGAAATTACCCTATCAGTTGACCTTAAAAGCCATTGAATTATACAACCATGACATCCTGTATGTTCAGTAAAATACCTACTGAGTAGAAGGAATCAACACTACTAAAATGATACAATGTGCTTCACAAAGCTTCTGTTCAGTAATTTATCCACAGGTCATGAGTCGGAAGGAGATAGATACTCTGTCCAAGCTTAAACATTCATCTCCTTTCTGCAGCAGTTTGTTTCTGCTAAACTTTTCCAGTGGTGCTGCATCATAGCAGTAACAGCTTTATCACTAGCTTTCAGAGTTACTGACTTAGTTATTGTCACTAGAAAAGTTCTATGCAGAAGTGTGAACCCAAGTATCTTTATACAGTGGTGGTATTGAAAACCACAATTTTGACCATTAGTCCTCAATCTGCACAAACTTTAAAATAAAAGCAGTAGTAATTCATGGGGAATTTTCGTGATTGTGCATTGCTGTGGTTCAGGCTCAGCTGGCAGCTGAGCTCCACTCAGCCTCTCATACAACTGCTTCCATACAGCCAGGAACAAGATGTTTCTAAAGACAGAAGTATTCAAAACTGGTTCTAATTATTATTGGAATTTGAGCACATGATGTAACAAAACCCAGTGAAAATCAGCCACTAGGCTAAGCCTAAGGAGTAATCTGCAAGAGTACTTTAGCACAGGTACTCTAACACTTCAGAAGCAATGAGCTGTTTATGTACAGTTAGTTATTCCTGGTGAAATCCTTACACTTCTTGTGCACAAAATAATACAACTGTTTTGGTTGGAAAAGATCTCTGAGATCACTGAGTCCAACTGTTGACCTAACACCACCATGGCCATTAAACCATGTCCCGAAGTGCCACATCTACACGTTTTTTGAGCACCTCCGGGAAAGGTGAATCCACCACCTCAATGGGTAGCCTGTTCCAATACCTGGCCACTATTTCAGTAAAGACATTTTTCCCCATATCCAATTTAAACCTTCCCTAGCACAACTTGAATCCATTTCCTTGTTCTATCACTTTATACTACAGAGAAGAGACCAACCCTCACCTCATTACAACCTCCATTCAGGTAGTTGTAGAGGGCAATGAGGTCTCCCCTCAGCGTCCTACAGACTAAACAATCATGGTTCCCTCAGCCACTCCTCATAAGACTTGTTCTCCAGCCCCATCACCAGCTTCATTGCCCTTCTCTGGACATGCTCCAGAACATCGATGTCCTTCTTGTAGCAAGGGGCCCAAAACTGAACACAGTATTCAAGGTGAGTGACAACTACAGGGGGACAATCACTTCGCTACTTCTGCTGGCCATGCCATTCCTGTTACAGGCCAGGATGCTGTTGGCCTTCTTGGCCACCTCAGCATACTGCTGGCTCATGATCAGCAGTATGCTGAGGTGGCCTGTCAACCATCCCCCCAGGTCCTTTTCTGACACAGCTTTCCAGGCCCAGACCTGCAGCGTTGCATGGGGCTGCTATGATTCATGTGCAGGACACTGGGCCCCAAGGCACTTGGCCTTGCTAAACCTCATATAATTGACCTCAGCCTATCAATCCAGCTTGTCCAGACCCCTTTGCAGAGCCTTTCTACCCTCAATCAGATGAACACACTCACCCAGTCTGGTGTGGTCTGCAAACTTACTAAGGGCGTACTCAATCCCCTCATCTAGATTGCTAACAAAGATACTATAGAGAACTGGCCCCAGTACAAGCCTAGGGGAACACCACTTGTGACCAGTTGCCAACTGGATTTAACTCCATTCATCACCACTCTTTAGGCCCAGTCGTCTAGCCAGTTTTTAACCCAGTGAAGTGTCCACACACCCAAGCCCTGAGCAGCCAAGTTTCTCCAGGAGTATGCTATGGAAGACAGGGTCAAAGTCCAGATACACAACATTCACAGCCTTTCACTCATCCACTAAGAGAGACCCTTGTCAAAGAAGGAGATCAAGTTTGTCAAGCAGGACCTGCCTTTCATGAAGCCAAGCTGACTGGGCCTGATCACCTGGCTGCTCTGCACATGATGCATAATCACACTCAAGAGGATCTGCTCTGTGACTTTCTGTGGCATGGAGGTCAGACTTGTAGGTCTGTAGTTCTTGGGTCCTCTTTTCAGACCTTCTTGTGGATGAGCACCACATTTGCCAATCTCCAGTCAGATGGGACCTTCCCAGTTAGCCAAGGCTGCAGGTGAATGACGGAAAGTGGCTTGGTGAGGATTTTTTCCAACTCCCTCAGCACCCTCAGGTGTTTGCCATGCAGTCCCATAGACTTATGTTATAAGTGGTGCAGCAGACCACTGACCATTTCCTCTTGGATTAAAGGGACTTCATTCTGCTCCTCATCCCTATCTTCCAGCTCAGGGGGCTGGATATCCAGCAGACAACTGGTCTTACTGCTGAAGACTGAGGCAAAGAAGGTATTTAAGCCCTCAGCCTTTTCCTTATTCTTCAGCACTGCATTCCCTCTGCATCCAGCAAAGGACAGAATTTCTCTATAGTCCTCCTTTTGCTGTTAATGTATTTGTAGAAGCATTTCCTGCTCTCTCTAATAGCTGAAGCCAAATTAATTTCCAGCTGGGTTTTGGCCCTTCTAATTTTCTCCCTGTATAGCCTCATGACAACATTATAGTCCTCCTGAGCAGCCTGCCCCTTCTTCCAGTGACCTTAGACTGTTTTTCCTGCTAAGCAACAACCAGATGTCTCTATTCAGCTAGGCTGCTCTCCCCCTCTGACTCCTGCATGTGGATATGACACAGCAGGCAACTTGCACTGGAAATCTCACAGGACTGTTGCCTTTTGAAGTCTAAACCTGACAATCACCTGCTTCTTTCCTCAGTCAGGCAACCTCAGGCAGCAGTTGGCTGTCAAGGAGAAGACAGACATTAAATGTAGGAGTCATGCCTAGTCCTCCACGGCAGTGGCTGCTGTCCCCAAGCAACAGTCTCCTCAGAGATATGAGAACAGATCTCTGGTGAGGATGTAACTAGCCTGACACAGTAAGCTAAGCTTGGATGTCTGTATGTCACTGACCATCATAGTAGGAGTGCACAAGAGAAAGCTTTGTTTGCCTTCCGCAGATGGAAAAGATAAGTTAGAGCTGTGGTATGCTATAGCCCATTTCCTTCTTTGCCGGTGCCTGCCAGTGTCAACCCAGAGCTGAAACAGCTGTTACTAGCACACTCAACCAGTATCTCCCTCTTGTTTCTAGTTCCTGGAGATGTAGTCCATATAAGCTATGTGACTGCCAGATGAACAAAAGGCATCATCCAGCCCTGTTCTCTGCCGTGAGAGGTTATGGTGCATTGAACAGCTTTCACATAGAAAAGTTGTATCTCTAAGGTGCAGCTCACATGATGATGATGTTACACAACATGAGTGGAAAGTGAAATATAATTGGGTGGCAGAAAACAGGCAGCTTACATCCTAGGCAATCTCAAAATATTGTTAGTGACAATACTTGATAGCAACAGGGGAGTGGGAAGCAGAAAGCCATAAGGAAACCTCATAAGAAATATCTTAAGGCACCTTGTTTGAACAACCCACAGAAAACACATGCTCATGTTTTCTGTGCTTCCTGATAGTGCTATGTTTGGCTTCTCTGTCACTGTATCAGCTATAGCTCTGTCTGTATCTTATCTGCACAATCCATAGTCTGTACAGGAAATAATCTGCAATGACTTACCTAGTCTTTTGCACTGAATAGACTTCATGTCTGGAGACCACTTGAGACTGGGCTCACACAGAACAGAGTGTGGCCCTTCTAAGTGCATGCCATGTGGACAAGACAGAGTTATCCTCTCACCAATCTCATACACAGGTTTCCATGGCTCTCCTTGCAACCCCCCTTCCAGGGTGGGCAGAAGACAAGCAGTTTCTAAGGATTGAAGCATTCAAGATAGCTGTAGTGAACAAGTGGATTACAGAAAGCAGTCACATATTTTACTTTCTCCCAAATTCCGATTTGGTGAACTATTTGCTGATTTTCCATAGTAATATATCAACCATATCAGCACAGGATGTTAACTCATCACACCAGCAAAACATGCAATACCAAGGACAGAGTGACAACATGTTCTACTTCTTGCTGGCCCAGCCCCAGCTTGAAGAAGGCTTCTCTGTTCTTAGGACCCATGCTTCTGTTGAGAGTTCATTCTAGAGAGAACATTCTAGTAGAGACAAGTCATACCTATAGGACCCTGGGAGACTATGTAGTGAGACACAAAAAGATTACATTTCAACAGTTTGGACTAGCATTCTGGGGCAGTGAGTCCTGGCTGGAAGGACAAAAGGATGGTGTTGAACTGCAGGTCTAAAAATTCCCTGATCTGTATGGTCATACTGAAAGTTGTCTCACAAATAAACTGTGCAGGGAAAAAAGGAAACCCTAATGACTATCTGACAGATTAAAAGAAAAGAGTGAAATGGGGTGACCATCCAAGGTGTAAAGTGATCCTTGGAGTTGTGCTCTCGTGATAAGGCAGTTATCTGAGTGTTTTGTGGTTGCCTAACACTCTGCTCAATCGTTCTCTCAGCTGCCTGTAGATACAGATGTAGTCCCATGGTTCCAGATATAGCACAGGACTAAAGTTTATTTCCACAGGAAGTAATTTTTGGATAGGAATTTAGTGTCCCTCACTTTCAGCCATTCTTAAATCAGGTTTCAAGATAATGTTTCTATTTCAGTATAGCCATACCTGAATTCAAAATAAAAGTTAATTTAGGCCTCATTACCAAGGAAGTAGTAAATGCAGGTGTGTATTTTTCTCCTGTTGTTGTAAAGCAGATGTTCAGAAATGGAACTTAGGAATGGAGTTGTGTTTCAAAATGAGAATTAAACATACCCTGACAATACATGTCTCCAACTTGCCACTGTAAATTACTGTCACACTTAGCAATAGGATCACCAACAAGAGAATATCCATGTCTGCAAGCAAAAACAATGCTTTTCCCAACAGGATATGAATTTTCAGCATTCTGAAAGAAAGGAAGAGGTGAAATTTTGAATACAAAATCTATGAATCACCAGCAGCATTGAAGTCCCTTTGATTCTAGGACACAAAGCTGCAGACACTGAGAAGTATTAAAGCCACTCTGCAATGCACTGCTGAGAGTGTCTGGAATACTGAGAATAGTTCTGGTTTTCAACAGACAGTAAGTGTGATCAAAGTGGAGATGGTGCTGCAAATAAGCATTTGGGCTATTTTAACTTAGCAAAAGGAGGGCTAGAGTCGAAGGTATCTTGTGACGGGGTCTGGCAGTGGAGTATCAGTGAAGGAACAGTGTTCTCCTGCCAGTGTATAAACTGACTACAAATATATCTGCTATCAAGCATCAGAGGGGGAATGTAAGATCTTGAACAGCCTTACAGGGGGACCAGTGGAAAGCATACGGCTTTGGTAACTCTTAAGACAGCATTTTAACAATTTCATAAAGGTTATTTTGATGTGGTTACTCAAAAGAGCTTGATTTGAAGACAGAATTATTTTCTGATTTCATATCCTTTTATCTATTTACTGAACAAAAAGACTCTAAATAGCTTTGTAACATGGAGAAGGCATAATCCATTCCTCCAAGGGAGGAATTTAGCCTTCTTTAGGCCCAAATTACAATCTGACAAATAACCTGTGAGATCATAGTTTCATCAGGGAACAAGAAAGTATGATTCTATGATTTAAACTGCAAAGTTGAGTTACAAGGTGCAGAGTAAAGAATCCTAAGATCTGTTAATAATTTTGCTCTGGGCTTGCCAGATGACCTTGGACAATTTACCGTGTGTTTTTTTTCTTTTTTTTCTTTCTCTAATTTTCTGTGCTACAAGACCTAATTAATGTGGTTCCCTATGCTTTAATGTGTAATTCATGTGGCTTATAAATTGTTTAATTTATGGTTAGGGTAAAGGATAAGGAGATTATTTTTCTAAGTACCATGGTCCAGAAAAGCGAAGATTTTCTTCTGGGTTTAGGGGTGGAGCTTTTTTCGTTTTCTTTTAGTTTTAGTAAGGATGGGTTAATGTCATATAACTTCAGTCAGGGAAAAATGTTCAAAGAGCAACTATATAGTAGCTCTGATACTAAACTTACCAAGATAAATAAAAATTTGTAAGTGAATACCTGTATTAACTGTAATAGAGACACTTCAGCTAAGGATAGGACAGATAACAGACCAATATAAATAACTTACTTGAACAAATCCATTTTCCAAGAGAGGAGGAGCTGAACAGAATTCTGTAGGAGTTATGGATAAATCAAAACAGTGTGGTTCCATCAAGCTATGAAGCAAAGTATGATTTAGTTTGAATTTCATCTCACTTCCTTTCAAAATCCTACACTTCTCAAGGAAGCACATTTTCAAGACTATTGTGTCTCCATTTACATCACAATTAAATCAGGCAGTGCTAGGCTGTCTGAGGAAGTGCTAAATAGATTGATGTCAAATTTCCTGGCTTTTAGCCCATTTTCTACTCTTGTATCAGATTCACAGCCTCTGAATTTCATTTTGTTTCAACTTAAACATAAAAACTCAGTAAGTGACCTTCTCCCTGAATTCACAGCTTATGCACTCTTCTGAAATGAATTTTTAAATCTTCCTGTAGTCGTGCTCTGTGTGTTTGGTTTTTACTGCTTACCGAATATGTTGTAACTCTTCATCTTCACACAGTTTGCTTTCATGCTGCTCTCCTATGCAGGCCTTTCCACCACCACTTGGGAAGGGGTTGTTGCAGGTTCGACTCCTTGATTTCCTACCCCTTGAGCAAGAACTCCAGGAAGACCAGCAGCTCCAGTGTCCATCAACAACGCCTATGCAACATTTGGGAATATTTCATGATAAGCCACCCTGTTGGTGGTTTAAAAGCACAGGCTGTTCAAAGCTAGATATGATCCAAACTGTGCCCTTACAGAGAATTCCAGATTGCAATGATTTAATCTCTCACCTTTCCCAAACTTGCCTTATACACATGTATAATTCCACAGAGTCTATATGTTATCAGATTCAGTTAGCTAAAAGTAGCTATTGGTTACAACTAATTACAAAATTAAAAAGCAAAAATCTTTGAAGTTATTGATACTAATTCATTTAGTATATCTATATCTATTTATAGAAGGTTTCATTTTGAGTGGTTAGTATTGTCCACTGCATTTAACAAAACTAATAACAAAACAGTTCCTTATAAAGAACATCTTTGCACATGACAAGCACAGGATTAGGCCCAGCAAGAAGACCCTCCTCATGCTGTATGTCTGCAGCAATATCTCATTCAAGCAGCCAGTACATATCTGCCAATCATTCAGGCTGTGTAGTGAGATGAACAGACTCCAGAAGCACAAGAGTGCATTTTGCCACTTCTAAACTCTCAAGTTTAATGAGTACTGACCTGGCTGATCTTGCACAAGAGTTCCCAGCTCACAGGCTGTTCCAAAGGTGTAAGGTTTGCAGTAACACACACACTGAGTTCCTTCCACAGCTGCTTCACCACCATTCTGGCAAGGTTGACATTTACAGGGATCGTTTTCAGCCATATATTCCTCAATGGCCTGTTTCAGGTAATGCTTTTTGGCCAAGGAGCAGGGCACTTCCTTTACCAGTTCATATAATGGTGTTAGCTACACAGAATGGAAAAACATTTATATTAAACAGTTATAATTGGGATAGAAGAGTTTATAAACACATTTCATCATACAAGATAATTTCTGATGCATACTCCTGCACATGGAAGTTGACAGGTGATTTGATTTACCAGCTAGGTAGCTAAAATCTTATGTTACTGTTTAATATTAGCGTTTTCCTGAAAAGCCAGCTCTGCTCAACAGCATCCTTTAATGCTAGTGGCAGATTAGTCATGTTAAAATATATTTGAGCAATGAGATTATGGTTGAGATAAAAGTGTAACAGGGATCATCAGCGCACAGTAAGCTCACCCAGTTGTTCTCAGCCTAAAAACCTGGGCAACACACCATGTTATTTCATTCAGCAGCAACTGAAAACAATAAGAGAAAGCATTTTGCATTTCTGATGTCTATTTTATGGCATTCTGTGCTTTTGCACAGAACCTAAAACTTCCTGATATAAATCTTTTGTCTTTACAGCATTCTTCAGTATGTGGGCAGTTACCAAAAGGGACTTAGGCAAGGTAGTAGGGAATCCATATTGATGCCCAGCTTTGAAGTGTCTGGCTTCCAGAATTTCCAGTTACGTGAAACTTCTGGATGCAGAGAGAAAGAGGAAGGATAAAAGAGATACAAATAAGCCACACAGAGCTGCCAATATACATTTTGGAAAAGGGGTCATCTCAAATCAGGACTTTCTCCAGTATAGGGTGACACCGTTATTCTTAAGCAGAACTCCAATAAAGTCATTGAAGCCTAGTTAGATTGTAGGTATTGAACTGCCAAAGGATTCATGATGCAGATGATGTTAGTTTCAAGACATTTTCTTCCAACGAATTTTAATTTTTTGTAAAGTAATCTAAAAACAAAATGATTGCAGACTACAGTCTGCTTAGTCACCAGCTATAGCTTAATCATTTCTCCCCTTGAGGTCTTCCCATCTGCTCATCCCTGCTTCATGAAAACAGCCTTACCTTTTGTTTAATTACTCTGGGATAGTCGGTCACTGATCTGGCCCAAGAGGAGTATCTCTGACTGTTCCCAGCAGGATTATTCAGCTCTAGGTAACTAAGGCCAGCAACAGCACCTGGGCTTCCTCCTTCTATGTAGGGGTCTCCTTTAATGTTATTACCACTGCTTCCTGTAGATTCAGGATGAGAAATGCAGAGAATACCAGCATTGCTATATTTACAGATGGAAATAGAACCAATACATGCAAAAACTATGCTAACAAGTAGTGGAAGGACTCATCAGTGCAGATTAACCACCTGTGCCTGAATCTAGAGATGCCATGTGGATAATAAATGGTGTCTTGGCAGCCTGGACTTTGGGTGTTCAGAAAAGTACGACTTACTGGGAAAGCATTAGCAAGGACTGATGAGTGTTCGAGAGCCTTTTAAACCAGGCACTCAGTGTCTGTGTTCAGCATGTTACAGCAGAGTTCAGAAAAGCTGTCTACATCTGTTCCTCATTTTGACAGCTGTTTACAAGGAGAGGAAAGATTGAGACATTACAACTGTGCAAGTCACTGTTGAACATTTACCTGAAGAAGTCTGTAGCAGTTCGTCAAGTTTGGAGCACTCTACTTTCTTCTTTTTCACAATGAATGCATTCCAGCCTGATGTAGTACACCGGTACATGTCTGTTATACTCATACCTGCATATAATCAATCCATTAACAATACTGTTCAGAGCAGTTCTGTTGCATTAATTTCTGACTTTCCCACTGACCTGAGATGGCATGAAGTATGATTTATGATTATGCCTAAATTAGAAGGCAACTAGCTAGCACATCCTGTTGGAAGGTCCATGCATTTCTAAAGCCTATGGATTGGGGCCGGGAGATGGAAGCTGTATCTGGAAAGAGTTTACTGTTTCTTTAAATTCTCAATCATCAGTCGTTGGTTTTGCAGCATTGCTCCATACCGAGTGTCATCATATGTGTCAGTCTGGTGTTTGCTCTGTCACTTATTCTGCTTTATATCACAGAATCATAGAATCATGGAATGCCAGGGGCTGGAAGGGACCTCGAGAGATCATCTAGTCCAACACCCCTCCCAGAGCAGGATCACCTAGAGCAGATCACACAGGAATTCATCCAGGCGGGTCTTGAATATCTCCAGAGAGGGAGACTCTACAACACTCCTGGGCAGCCTGTTCCAGTGTTTCATCACCCTCACAGTGAAAGAATTCTTGCTCGTGTTTACATGGAACTTCCTATGCCTCAATTTCCACCCATTGCCCTTTGTCCTGTTATATAGTTTTACTTAACCTTCATCTCCAAGTAACCTTTCAGCTTCGATATTATTTGAGATTTAAAATGGCATTAGAATTCAAGTTTAGCCTGATGAAGTCCTGAACCAACTAGCAAATCTTTGCTACACAGAGCAATGAAGGTCACAGATGTGGACCTAGAACTAAGTGTTGTAATTTGAGCACCTTTTCTAATCCTTTTTGATTTTGACTGCAAAGAGAACATGGTGACTAGTAGAAGTCACTTACTCCATTCTGTATATTAGCATGGATTACACAAATAAATTCGTATTCTTGTTTATTTGCTTTGTTTCTCACAACAAATACACTAGTACTCTACCTTCTGCTTTCATTTTGTCAGTATCCATATAAAAAATAACTTTGTAATGTCCTCCTAGAGATCCAGATTGTAAGAAATGCGTCCCGAAGTGTTCGATAAGTCTTCGGTAGATGTTGTAATTGTAGACGACGGGAAGGTTGGCCAGTTCCTTCCAGAATGGCTCCGCAAGAGTGAGGAAGTCTGGGTGGTTGTTAATAAACTGAGCAACTTCCACACTGTTCTCAACAACCATCAGCTGCTTACTCTAAGGGAAAGGAAAAGATGTCAGTCCTGTTCCATTGTCACTATCAGGACAGGTCCTACTAGCCAGATGACATGCATATTATTTCATCTAGTAACCCATGGCTTTAACAGATATTAGATATGTCTAAGCAACTTAGAAAATGCAAAAGAATACTCTGAAATTAGGAAATAGCTTTTGCACCTTTAATTACAATTGCTGCAACATCTTTCTTTTCCTTCTGTGAACCTGAAAGATACCGTAAGGAAGAATAAGACAGGAAAATATCTCTCTTCGAAGCTAATGGCATTTCCAACACCAGAAATCTGTCAGTAGCAGGTCAACAAGTCTTGTCTCAAAGCAAGAAGCACTAGAAAGATCTTCTTTGCACTCTGTTTTGACCAGAGAGCCTTTCCCTGCAAAAGCCAGCAGCCACATTGAGTATGCTGCTGAATTATAAAATCCTTTAAGCCTATGTAATATTGTTCACCTCAGCCTCTCAAAGTTCACAGGATCATAGGATCACAGGATGCTAGGAGTTGGAAGATCATCAAGTCCAACCCCCCTGCCGGAGCACAACCATAGAATCTAGCACAGGTCACACAGGAACACATCCAGATGGGTCTTGAAAGTCTCCAGAGAAGGAAACTCCACAACCTCTCTGGGCAGCCTGTTCCAGTGTTCCATGACCTTCACAATGAAGAAGTTCCTCCTCATGTTGAGCTGGAACCTCCTGTGCTGTAGTTTATATCCATTACTCCTTGTTCTATCATAGCGTGCAACAGAGAAGAGCCTGTACCCTCTCTCTTGACTCCCAGCCCTCAGGTATTTACAAACATTTATTAAATCCCCTCTCAGTCTTCTCTTCTCCAGACTAAACAGCCCCAGGGCTCTCAGACTCTCCTCATAAGACAATGCTCCAGTCCCTTTATCATCCTCATAACCCTCCATGGGACTCTTGGTTTGGTATCACCAGCAAACTTGATGAGCAGACTCTGTCTGTTTGTCTGTCTGTCCCCTCATCAACGTCATTGATGAAAATGCTGAACAGGACTGGACCCAGCACTGATCCCTGGGGGACTCCACTGGTTGCAGCTCTCCAGCTGGACTTGGCACTACTGACCACCACTCTCCGGACTCTTATTTTGCAGCCAGTTCCTGATCCACCTCACTGTCTGTTCTTCTGTCCCACACCTCCTAAGTTTGCTCACAAGGTTCTGAGTTCAGCTACAGAACTCTCTTCTCAACTTCTTTACTTTGGCCTAGAGTTCATGCCTGGGCATGTTTAGGTTTTCCAAGTTGCTTTTCTTATGCTATGTCCCAAAACATATCATTATTAGTGTGGTAAAATCAGTTTGCTTTTTGTCAGGTTGGGGGCCACAAAACGTATAAATTTGTTAGTTGACCTAATTTGCTGTAAGATAGAGGTTATATTTCAAAACTGAGAGTTAGTCTCAAATTATTTAACGAATTCTACCTTTTCAGTAAATAAAAGGCATCAGCACTGAGACATGTTGATTAAGACACCACATCTCTCTCTTAATGGAGTTCTACTCATGGAATTCGTAATACAAAATACATTAACTTTAATCATAGAATTATTTCTTTCTTTTCCTCCAAGATATTGACAGAGTATATATATACATATATATATGTATATATAAAAAAAACAAAAAAGACAGTAAATCAGCAGAAGAAAATAGAAAAGATTAATCAGTTAGGAGAAACCAATGGTTTTATTGCTTCTGTATGGGGGAAAACAGCTAGTAAGTAAATAAATTACTAATAAAGAGGTAAAATGAAGAATGTAAAAACAGCAGCCAAGCTTCTCAAATGCTAACCAAAGCAGTGACCTCTTTGTAAATGTTTTGTGGATTTTTTCTTTGTACCAGAAATACCTGGATAAAATAAATATTTGCATCTCATTATAAAAACACATGAAAAAACTTATGCAAAATACTATACACCACAGTGACAACTTTTACATACCTTTTGACTTTGTTGTAGAATTTGATTCTGTGAATAACTGTGTCCATTGTTTGATTTTTCATACCTCTCTGTATGTTTCACATAGGACCAGCTACTGTTGAAAAACTCGTAATTGAAATCGTTCTGGATTTTAACCTAGAAAATAAAAGAATTGTGCAAAAAAAAAGCTTCATCAAGGACGTTAAAAATGCTAACTTATGGAGTAGAGCAAATTCTTCCTGATGCAAAAAATCCTATGTGTATTTCAGGTTAAATACCTTTTAGATCTCAGGAAAAAGTAGTTAACGCCACTGGAAAAGCATTATTTTTATGTGTATATACATATATATATATATACACACACTTATGTATTAAGTGTTTATGTTATCAAGTAACGTACATTAAGGATTGCTTGCCATGGTTTTGATAAATGTTAAGCAAACTAATTCTCTGAGACAGTGACTTCAAATAAAACATAGCTGTGGAAGATGTCCTCAAAGCACCCCATAGTTTGCACACATAACATTTCTTAGGGTGATCTGGGCCACTACTTATACTAAGGAAACGGCTTTACATTCAGCATAACTGTGAGAAAATTAGAATTCTCATTCAAGGAATTGCAATTTTTCTATTTCAAATTAGTAAGTGACTGCAGAGAGGGAACAAGGGTCATTCAGCTGCATTCAGAGAAACCCACAGGCCAACAAAACCTGCAAAGTTTGCATCATTGTCCTAGTTTTAATCATGACTAAATATAAAGCTGTGCTTAATGGAAACATACCTGGAAATTATAAGCAAGAATGCTTTCACTCAGCCTGTAGTAGTCTCTGCTATCGCCGCTAAAGACCTTTCTGCATTGTCCTCCAAAGCTTTTTGTATGAATGACTCTTCCCCTACTTTCATGAGTAACAGCATCAAAGCTATGAGAAGAAAAGCAAGAAAGATCATGAAGAAAGAGAGGTAGCAAATTATTTTACAGGAAGAGAAAATTACAGAGCCATTACAACTGGAAGAGGTTTCTGCAGATTCAGATCATAAGCTGGTTTACTCAAGAAAAGGGGTATAAACTGTTAAACTTCTAAACCTTCAGAATTGCAGTGTGCATGGCATGTTCCAGCATAGAAAAGAAAATGTTGTTCTTGATTTGTCAACAAAAAAGAACATATGTCTTAGTATTAAGACATGCATGTCTATCACAATTGATTCTATTTTTCATTTTTCCGGCAATCCATGTAACACAGAAACCACAGGGCATCCATTCCAAAATAGCTGAATTATATGGCACAGCAAGTGATGCAGCTATGCTCAAGAAACATAAGCTAATTATTTTCCTAGGTAATAGATGGGATGTATAAACAGAAATCCATATGGATCCACAGTACTAAATGTAACAGCAATGAATGAAAAGAACGAGCAGTGCTGGCTCATATTTTTGCTGCTGATGATAATGTGTTATTGGTTGATATTTCATTTCATATCACAGAATGCATTGGATCAGATGACCTCAAAGGTCATCTCATCTAACCCTCCTGCAGTAAGCAGGTGTGCCGGTTTGAGGCCAGACAGATCATCTCTCGCCCCGAGAGGGACAAAAGAATGACACACACACACACGGATTGGAGAGTGATGGAAAGTTTAAATGGAAAAGTGGTTGGTGAAGCTACAAAACACTACAAAGCATAGTGGCAAAGAATATCCCAAAGCATACATAGTCCCTTACATAATTCCCAGAGGCTTCTAATCCTTCCCTCCTCCCACCTGAGGGTCTACCTAAAACCCCCAGGGCTCTTTCTTCCCCCCCTTCCCACTGCTAGGCGAGTCTCAGGCTGGCCAGCTCTGAGACTGCCCCCCGCTCCTTTCTCCTCCTGGCATTAGGCCTAGTCAGGCCTAAGAGGCCTGAGATACTCCCCCACTGTTACCTGATAAGAGAGAGCCTCTCCCACTGGGGCAGAGGAGGAAGAAAGAGAAAGAGAAACACTTTGCAGATGGATTTATAGGGTGCAGGATTTATGGGTAGAAATACGCCGTTTCCTGTGTCCACCCCTATTGGGTGGGCACCTGGGACACCAGAGGTGTATCTCGTGGCAGTAGCAGGGAGCACCCAGCCTAAACTGCCACAGCAGGCAGGGACATCTCCAATTAAATCAAGTTGCTCAGCTTGACTTTGAAAGTTTCCAGGAATGAGGTCTCCACATCACCTCTGGGAAACCTTCTCCAGTATTTCACCACTCTCATTGTAAAGAAATTCCTCCTTACATGCAATATAAATCTATCCTGTTCTAGATTGAAAGCATTGCCCCTTGCCCTATATCTACAAGCTCTTCTAAATAGTCCTTCCCCAGACTTCCTGTAGGTCCCTTTCAGATATTGAAATGCTGCTTTAAGTTCTCCCCAGCGCCTTCCCTTCTCCAGGCTGCACAACCCCAGCTTTTTCAGCCTGTCTTCCTAGGAGAGATGCTTCAGCCCCATGATCATCTTTGTGGCCCTCCTCTCCTCCAGCAGATACACGTCTGTCATGTGCTGGGGGCCCCAGAGCCAGACACTGTACTCCAGATAAAGTCTCACCAGAATGGAGTACAGTGGCAAAATCACCTATCTTGACTGGTCACAATTCTTTTGTTGTAGCCTGGGGTGCAAGTAGCCTTCTGGGCCGCAAGTGCACATTGCTTCTCACCCACCAGTACCTGCAAGCCCTTTTCTGCAGGGCTGCTCTCAATCTCATCATTCCCCAGCCTGTATTGGTACCAACAATTGCACCAATCCAGGTACAAAACCTTGCACTTTGTATTATTGCACTGAACACTTGTGCATATGAGACGTTTTACCGCAGGCCCAGGAAGATTATTTGTACAGCCAGAGCTTGTAAATATAACAAAAAATGTAAATGTGTTTAGCACTAATATTACTGAGCACAGAACATTACCCTTTTCCTGTAAGTTCTGAATTTGGAGGTGTTTTATCAATATCACATACAGTTGTCTTCTCATCACATCGATCTTCATCTGCACCATCTTCCTCACAATCCTGATCACCATTGCATACAAGAGATCTGCCAATGCACTGACCTAAATAAGAACGAAAATGCATGAGGAAAGGATAAGTGTTTGTTCTTTCAAAAATAAATCACCTAAATTCAAAGCAGAAGTCCCATTTATCTGCTACATTAATTAGCTTGCTCACTCCCATGATGAACCATCTGTGCCCAGAAGGCCTTGTGAAACAACTGTAAATGTTGACAAAGAAATAGGGTAAAGGACACTTAAGGGAACCACAGCTGTTTAAGGCTTATGATATGTTAATACAACAACTGATTTCTACATTTTTTTCCTGAGCTTTCATCCTTTGACCCTGTCATTTGTGATTAACCCTGATTACTTCTGTGATAGCTCCAAAACCTGTTCAGATAAACTGGTGGAGGTTTTGTGAAGGTCATGGCAGTTGCTTGGATACGAAGACTCTTTTATTATTAGTTTCTGTGACCCAGGTGATTTTCAATGTGTTTGTATGTAGGCTAGAATAGCTTTGAATAATCTTGTCTGAGGCTGCATTCCTTAATTATCTTCTCAAAATGAAAAAAAAAGCCCCTGTATTCTGGGGTAAAGTAGTAACCCAGAATGACTTAAAGACGCTACCAGGGCTACAGCACATTGTCTGCAAAGCTCTGCAAGCCTCCAGATGAAATTAAGAAAATTTGCAATTGAGGCCAGGAAAAAAGGAAGCATTCTCCCAAATCAAATATATCTGTAAGTCATGGGTTCTGCAAAGCCACTGCCCGTTTACTAAAGTTCAAAGATAACAAAGGTATCTTCTCAACTTTATGTCTGGAGAATGGTGAAAAAGATCTTGGATGGTACCTGAGGAGCACCTGAACCGATCCCCACAGCCATCCCCTGTTGGGCATCCTCTTGTGGGAGTGCATGGTCTTGTTTCAAAGGCATCCCCAGAGCAGGGTTTCCCCCCATACTGGCCATAAACTGCTACTGTCCGTCTCCGAATCTGAATGCAAATTAAGGCAGACCTTAGGAATCCAAATGCAAAGCAGGAATAGTTTACCATTGTCAAGTCAATGCTACCACTCTACTACTGTAAGACATTCACTTTTTTTATCCTGAGAACAACCACACTTGGTATTATATGGTAACAAACTCTCAAGTTAATACAAAGACAACTATTTTCTTTGTAAGTTCTTTGGACTGATGCATAAGCTTTCTTAGTTGGTTCAAAAATCTAATATATAATTGAAATGAAGATAAAGCTGCTGCTAGTTTTCAGTTTCATTTTACATTTTTAATAGACTCGATGATGCCTGATATGAATTTGCTGAAGTTCTTCAAAGTAAACAATGTTGTTAAGGAAGATGATAAAATCTGTCATCAAATAGACTATTTTTTGCTTCTAAAAAGAATATGGCACATCTTTAATTTTAACTAATCCCCCCCCTTAATTGATGCAACATCAAAGAAAATGAAAAGGAAAATCAAAAGCAAATGTGTTGTACATCAATAGAGTTGCCCTGTAAAAAATCATCGACTTGTTTTCTTTGAGGATAATACTTTGCAACCAAGTTTTCCAGTCCTTGAGATACAACTCCAGTAATGAAAAATCAGTGGAATTGGTACAAACTAGCATCAACTGTAGGAGGAATGTCTCAGTTTACCAAGTTCAGATGAAATTATCACTAAAATAAAAAGTGCACAAATTATTTTACAACATGAATATCATAGCTTTGAAGTAGAAAATATTTGGGGCAGACTGGAGGATGTCCCTTCTGAGTTCTTAATTTTTTAACCTTCTTCATCCCTGCTTTGGGATCTTAAAGACAGCTCCCAATTTACTGGGGAAAAGGTATATGCTTATGAACTCATGAGTACAGGAAAAGTCTGTCTATACCTGATTTTGAGTACAGCCATCACATTCAGACCAAGGGCCAAAAGAATTCCAGCGGCAATGGATTGGAGGGGAAGGGCTGCTCCAGCAGTATTTTTTGCATTAAAAAAAGAAGAGGAGGAGGGGGAAAAACAAAAAAAAACCAAAAAAAAAAAAAGAGGAAAACCATCAGGGATGTCCATCTATAAGTATTTGTGCAAAACTTTTCTAAACAGCAAAGCTGGCCTTCAATAACAATTAGAAGTACGCTTAGGCTTCCCATAAAACCACTTGGATTTGCTTTTCCTGTGTAAGAATGAATACAAACTCAGGTTTCTGGTCACTGAAAAGAAGAAACTAGGTACATTCACCTAGCCTGAAGATCAGCAAGGTCTTTTTGGAACCATAACACAAGCCTCAAAGACCAGATTCACATCACAAAGCAGGGAGAGGCCAGACCACATATGGAGATCGGCGGGGAGATGCTAGGGATATTTGTGCTATGGTGCACAGAAGAGCATCCTGTGGCAGCTCTCCAACAGCCAGTTTGCAAATGGGAGGTACTGAAGTTGTTACCTGTACCCATGATCCAAGTTGACTAGAGGTAAGTTGTGTGTTTCACAGATGGCATTGCTGTGGCTCACACTGTCATTATGTGCCCTTTTCCTGAAAGGCAGCTGACTCTGCTTCACACAGGTAAGGGACACCATAATGCCTCACTCTTGCCACAACCTATAGCAGTGGTAGTGCTGCCACTGGGAAGTGTCTCCTTGCTCAGGAAACATATCTGAAGACCTCTTTAAGCTCTGCCCCATGTTACATGCCAGAAGGTTTTCTTAAATTATACGTGCTTAGTCTTCAACATGTAATTTACTAAAGATATATTCACCTGGAAAAAATGGAAAAGAAGCCTGAAACTTCCAGTAGCAGAAAAGTCCCCAGCACCTGAATAAAAAGAAGAGCAAAAGCAAACTTACTTTGCTTTTCTGCACTTTCCATTAGCTCATGCAGCTGTTGTAACTTCCCACAACCTTTAAACTAGTCAGGTAAGAAATAAAGGAGAGTGCCACATTCATTTCCATGAGCTTTGTTGTACATGATGTTAGTTTTCAGTTTTCTTTCTTGCAATAATGCCCAATTGCATTTTCAGCTAAGTATGTCTCCACATAAATCAATATTTCATTGCACTTGCCATATTCACTTCACCAGTACAAATTAATTAAACAATTGTCTTACCTTCATAGCAGATGAAATACTTAAATATCCAGCAATTACCAGGGAAAATGCACTTCTACTCAATTCAGCAGCAAAAGGAGTCAGTCAGTCTGTCTGCTACTTTATGTCTCTTCTCACTCTGTCTTGCTATTCTGCTACTCCTCCCCTAAAGAAAGGCTGAATATTGCCAAAGAATTTTAATCTTAACTCATCTAGTTTTCTCCTGGGATTCTGGGAGCTGCTCAGTGTTTTCAAGACATAAATCAAGGCTTGACAGTACTGACTGTGACTGGCACAAAGTTGTGAAGAATGCTTACTGGAAGAATATTATTCTTTTCCACATCTTTTCTCTCGTTGTTTCTTTCTTCTGAACAAGATTTTTCAGAGATAAGAGGCCATTCCTGGTGTCACATCTATTACATTGCAGCTGAGTTTCTAGTTTCAATAGGAAGAGCTAATCTACATGTTGCTAAGGTTTAATTTTGATACTAACCCATCAGGTTCTACATCTGCAGTCATGCCAATTTTTGTGTACTAGTTCTTTAATTGAGATCAGCTCATGGGAGCTGAGTTCAGGGATCAGTACTGGGTCCAGTTTTGTTCGATATCTTTATGAATGACCTGGATGAGGGGATTGAGAGTACTCTCAGCAAGTTTGCTGATGATACAAAACTGGGGGTTGGGTGACACCCCGTCAGGCTGTGCTGCCATCCAACATGACCTGGACAGGCTGGAGAGCTGGGTGCAGGCAAACCTCATGAAGTTTAATAAGGACAAGTGCAGGGTCCTTCATCTGGGGAGGAATAACAACAGGCACCAGTACAGGTTAGGGGCTGCCCTGCTGGAAAGCAGCTGCATGGAGAAAGACCTTCGAGTACTGGTGGACAGTAAGCTCTCCATGGAACAACAATGTGCTCTTCTGGCCAAGAGAGCCAATGGCATCCTAGGATGCCTCAAGAAAGGTGTGTCCAGCAGGTCTAGGGAAGTTCTTCTACCTCTCTACTCTGTCCTGGTGAGANCTGAATGCAAATTTTGGCCATTCTGGCATGGTCCTACATGTTAAAGACTTCCCAACATTGTACACTGCCGCTATTTTCAATGATATGTCAACAGCTAGGTTTTTCTGTAGATGCTCTTGCAGAAGAAAGAGCACTTCAGTATATCTTTCTTCACCCTGTCAGGTTCTCTTGTATTTTCTTTTGATTTATCATAGTAACTTCATGTTCCTGCTAAACATTCCT
>VXBD01004016.1:40647-57125 GCA_013399975.1 Indicator maculatus
CCTGCTAAACATTCCTAATGTCTACTCAGAAATAGGCCTTAAATCAATATTTGGGGGGTGGGGGAATAAAAGTGAAGTAGTTTGAGAGATGCAAAGGGTTAGCCATAAGGCAAGGCATTTCCTGTCCTGCACAAAATGATTATTCTAGCACAAGAATGATTAATGCAATGCTTCACTTGCTGGGCTAATAATATCCTCCCTGATCTGGGAACAGCATGAAATGGTATTGTCTGTATTCTACTTCAGACTAAGGTCAGACAGAATATAATTATATCAGCAATATTTCCCTGTAGACTTCCAGTCTTTTATAGGATTGATGCTAAGGTTATTCAATAGTTTACCAGGCTTTAAATACTCTTGTGTCTTCATTGCCCAAGTTCATTATGTGTTACAGCCCTAAAGACAGTCTGTGCTCTGTGACTGCTGTAAATGTCAAGGATCCAATGACAACTGAGTGGAAAAAGAATATCATGTCATTACGGTTTTAAAATTTGAAACTGACTTGAAGAGTTTTTAGATTTATTTCTGTTTGCAAATGCCATCTCACTTTTTTATCATAAAAAAAAATAAAGGCATTTTAATTGCCTGTTCTGCTTTTAATGTCTTTGTCATGTTTCAACGATGAATAATAATGCCTTGGGACGTGTCTCTATGAAATATGTCAAATAGCATTAACACTGTGCTAACTGTAATGCAAATGATTCTCTCTTGGGATGCCTTGGAGAAGGATATTGCCTGGAATCAATATGCTGCAGAAATTACACCAAACAAACAAGGGCTGTGAGAGTTCAAGTTTGAATGAACTGGGCTGAAAGAGAAAAGGCCATGTTATTATCATTCAAAACTGAGAGAGATTCACTAGTATATAGGTAATAAATCAGACTGGCCTAGACCACAGACATTTCAGCCTGTGTATACACAAAAGTCATCACTGGACGAACAAGTAACTGCTGTTCTTTAAAGTTAGGTTCTGATATTAGGACACCACACATAATGAACAAATTTAGCAGCTTGAAACCCACCAAAATAGTGAGTTACTATTCTGGGTTTTTCTACTTCTTTCCCTGCTTTCACTTCCAATCCTCACCATGTGCGCCTTCTACACAGCTGGTGCTGACTTTTGTACACTTTGGTCCTCTCTGTAACCCACTGTGATTTTTATCACAATCATGGAAAATAAATTTTTAAGAAAAAACATCTAGGTTGTTTTGTGCTGGCTTATTAAGTTAGTCTCCAACAAGGTCTGGTGGGCAACAGCCTCAGGGAGAGGGTAAAATTTGTACAGCCTTGGAGGAGAAAGAAGGAGGTGGGAAGTGTGAAAGAAGAGAGGGCAGCAGGAAAGCTTTCTGCTCGCAGATGCAGTTGGCCGATGAATCTGCTCAAATGCCAGTGAAACACTGCTTTGTACCAACTCTCCTGGTGGCTGCTCATTCGATACTAGCAGATACAGACTGCCCCACTGCTCACTACTTGTCATGGGTTAAGTTGCATATTTGATGATGTTATTTATGCCAGCTTCAAAATGAAAGTGCCGGTTGGAGCAAAGTATTATGGGGCTTGAAGTCCAGACTGCCACATGAAAGGCTTTCTGTTCCTCTTGTTGATGCTTTTGGGTTCCAGGTTTTGGGTGTTGGCACTCTTCTGCAGGGATGGCAGTGATACAGGTGGGAGGTGGGTAGCATGCTGGTTTTCTTTTTTGCTGGTTTTCTTTTTTTCTGTATTTTGCTGCGCTTTTTCTGCAAATAGGCTAAACTAAGATAATCACGCATTGTACTATTAACTAAGGTAATTGTGTATTTATGTTATCTCATTTATATTAAACTCTTATCTTACCTTTTTTTTGTGGGTTTTTTTGTGTGTTACATTTCCCTTACTTCTGTGATGGGAGAAACAGATGGATTAACCCAATCTCAGGGTTTAGCTATTACACAGAACTCTCCTGGACATCCTATCTGGTGACCAGTTGCTCAGACATTGAAATTCATTGACTACTACTTAGACCATTTTTCTTTGAAGATGACTGCAACCAAAGATTTTCAGTGGGTTCACAGAGTGTTGGGAGCAATCTTAGGTCCATTGAGTCCTTCTCAACCTGAAAATCCATGCCTACAGAGCTCAGAGGGGTCAGGGCTTCTGTCAGATGTGGGCAGAAGCAGTGTCCACAGCATATCTATAAACTCTCACATGCATGCCCAGCAACAGAAAGGCTCACACATACAAAAAATGATTTCTGGAACCAGAGGTCTTGTCTCATGAATTGAGCAATTTAAACAAGCTAACACAGAAAGAGTCACATGAAACAGGTTAAAGTGGAAGTGTTCCTGCATTTGTGTTAACAATGACACAAACCCATTCACATTGCATAGGGGGTATCAGAGGTTAACCCACATGGAGGATTGCAGAACCCATTCCAAGCAATTGATTTTCAGACCCAGACAAGGTCAGTTTTTCAGAAGTATACAATGATTTAAGAGTTTGTTCATTTTTTTCTTGTATTCTTCTACATTGTGTAACTATGAATTTAATTTATACATTTTTAATAAATTCATAAGTAGCTTCCTGTGACTGCTTGAGACAGCAGTACCTTCAGCTGCCGATTGAGAAGGTCTCTTGTAGCCTGATGCCTCAGTGCATTGTAAAATATCATCTCTTTCTCATTGTTCTTTGAAGAGTGAATACAATGTCAATCGTCAGCCATTAGTAACCTTGCCCTTACTTCTACATTTTTGGTTCCTTCTGAATCAGTGGACTATGCAAATTATGTATTTTAGAATTGTTATTGCAACTAGTCAGAAAGCTAAAATGCTTGAAGAAGAGAACGTTGAACAAAAATCTTTCATTAAAGTCCATCAGTCTCCCTCTGAAAATCTTCATGTGTCTTAAGTGTTTTTCAGTAAGGAGAACAGATTCTTCTACTATAAAAAAGTGTTAGGGAAGACAATGAAGGCATGACTTCCACGGATTGGATTTATTAGGAGGTCTTTTGGAACTACAACATTTTTAGAATTACCTGAAATTCATTAAAATTTTGTCAGCTTATGAAGTCAGTAATTAACCCTAACTGCTACTGTGAATTTTCCTGAAACTAGCTTTTATAAATACCTTCCTGCTGGAACCAAAGTTCAACAAATAAAGTAAGATTTTACAATAGAAATGCAGAACACTGTGTACATACACAATGACACAGTGTTGACCTTTGCCCTCCCTGATTCTGGGCGGGCTACATATACAACAACCATCAGACTGCAATGAATGAAAACATATACCAGTAATAAGAAAGTATTGATTCAGTTGCAGAGATCACTTGACCTTGAGAAATTTAGGTGAGCTCAACGTTTCTTGCTTCTTCTGCAACAAGCTTGTGAGCCTCTAAAATTGGAATAATGTCCTCTTGTGAGTTATTTGGGAGCAGTACTGAAGCACAGGGTCAAAGCACTCCCTTAAAGTATGTATGTATATATATATATTTATATATATTTATATGAATGGATGAATAGATAGATATGGGTTTGGGTAGTGTTTGATTTGTTGGTTTGTTTGGTTTTTTTTTTTGGTTGGATGGGGTTTTTTGTAGGTGCCCCTATTGATGGGTCTGTATTAATGATACACTTTGTTACGTCCTAAGATAAAACTCTCAGACAACTTCTGCCATCAAAACATGCAATTACTTACTGGTATGTACCAGTTTCAATTAGTATGGAGAAGGCTGATTTGGAATTGTCTGAACAGGAAACATTTTTATCTGAAAGTGGAAGCCATATCAGTATATATCTTTGAAAAAATCTGCATCTCTGGAGATGGCAATTGTTCTTAATTAGCCTGTAAACATATCTCATTCTGAGCTTATTTCATGGAAAGTCCATCATGAGGGTGATTAAAAGTGTGGTGTTTCTAGTATTGGCAGAGGTTCTGAAGAACACTTAATAACTAGGAAAAGGTATTCAGCAAACAGCAATGTGCAGACTTTTTTAGAACTAATAAATGTCTCTGATGCTTTCATAAATGATTTTTTAAAAGAGATAAATACTGATTATTCCAAGAAGGTGTAAAATATAAGGCTTGTGATAGCAACAGGCAAGGAAGACTCCCATTTCCCTCTTTCTGTGGTTTCATAGCAAGGTATGTGCACATTTCTGCCCATTTACTGTCTATTGTCCTGCGTTAACACAACCTGCTCTTAAAAGCATGCCCCCACACACACATCAGGAGGGGAAGTGTCTTGGTTTCACAGTCTGCCTCCAAGTGAAGCTGTCGCCCAACACACAGATAGCAGTGAAAGTAACACAAAAAGATTGTGTTGAGATAAGGAGTTTAATGAGATGTGTAATTACCTTAGCCTATTTCACAGAACAGCACAGCAAAAGGCAGAAGCAGCAGCAGAAGCCAGCAACAACAGTTTCCCCCACCCAAGCACACAGTCCAGCAGAAAAGGCCAACATCCCACACCTGGAAACAGCAACTGGAACAGGAAGCCTCTCATGTTACAATCTGAACTTCAAATCCCATGACACTATGTTCCAGCCTGCACTTTCATTTTGAAGTTGGCACGATAGCAGCATGGTATTGAATATCATCATCAGATTCAACTGAACCCATGACATGATGGGTCTTCTGAGGCAGTAACAAAGCCAGGCCAGGGAAATATTGCCATGCAAAAAAAATATATAGGCTATGAGAAGAGTACTATGAGAAAAGCCAGTTTAATAGTGTTGACTGAAGTCAACAGCAACCTGTTAAATGGTTGAGCAGAAAACATTAATTATCAATATTGTTGCTTTAAGGGTTACTGAATGTTATTCTGCTGTTAAAATAGAGTAAGAATAAGTAGGCTTGGATTCTTCGTATTTTTGTGAACTTTTTACAGCGCAACATTCCTTCAGGCATTTTTCACTTCCCAAGCAGCAACTTTTTAGGCTACACCACTCCCTAAAATATGTACAAGCACAAGTGAAAAAAACATTTTGGATTTATGGAAAATTAGTTAACAAGCACTAACTGACATGATAAACCCAATCTAAACTGTTAAGTTTTGTCATGCTCCTCACCATCTGTCTAAGCACCAGTGAACCTGAGCTGCACTGCTTCATCCAGAGGCAGCCTTTCAGAGACAGAAAGGTGTAAGATATAGCTCCAGCCATAATAATGGGAGCTAATTAACTAAATATTTTCTACATATCTGCTGCCATGGCAGGCAGACCAATAACAGCATCTCCCTGTGTCCTGCTGGCCCCTGCACAGCCTTCCCCTTCAGAAGACTGGTTCTGCAGCATGTGCTAGCCTAAAGCAGGTCTTGTGGCCACAGGATTGTGACTTCCACATTGCAAACGGATAAAAAAAAAAAAAACCCAAGTTCAAAAATCTCCTTTTCCCCTCCCGGTCCTCTTTATGAACGGTATGAACCTGGACAATGTTTTGTCCTCTGTTTTTAAGTGAAATAGTGCAAAAGATAAACTGTGCATGGGTATTAGGGGTATTCCCTGATGGAGCCAGTATGCCTCAATTCCACTAAATGCAAAGCTGAAAACACCTGATACAGGGAAAATATATTCCAGAATAAACAGAACACTTGTAACTGCAGGATGGACCTGGCCCTTGTTAACAAAGCATTTTTACTTAGGGAAGGTTCTTGGCTGTTGAAAACAATAAAATACAACGTGATTTTGATGAAGGAAAGTAAACCTAATTCACTTGGGGAAACAATCTTTATTTTCAATAAATATAGAACTTGCATTTAACCACCTCACTCCACAGCAAAGCCTATTTTATTTAGTTTGTGTCTCACACCTAAATATTAAAGGCAAACTCCAGAATCCTATATGGAGTAAAGACTGCTATCCAAGAGACAGGTTTTTCTACTTTAAAGTGAGCCTGTATTTTTATTTCTAGAGAAGTGACAGAATGACCAGGGAAAGTAGTGATTTCTGGTATTCCTAGAGCAAAATAAATACAAATTCCTTAGGATGTCTGAAGTCAGATGTAAGAAAAAGTAAATAAATAACAAATATCAGGCTTATTGTACTGATTTTCAGATTAAGTGTGAGTGCCCCAGTTTTCTTCAATGTTTTCCTCTCTGACCTCCTGCTTCATTGCAACATACATATTTATTTTCCCTGAATGTCAGATCTAAAGTAAAACCTGAGATGTATGAACAGTAAAAATTCACGAGAAGCTAAATACATACTTCTGGAAAAAAAAAATCAGGTAACTTATATTTACCTAATGCACATCTGTGCACACTTTTATATTTATTCACAAAACTCGATGCTTCTAACTGCAACATACATGTAAAATGTGCATGATGTACCCGCGCTTTTATTGCTAACAGGTGCCAAGACTGAATTATCTGGTTACTTTTGGAGACAAAAGGTACAATAAAGTATGCATATGCACTTCTCCAGCTACCCAAAATTATTCTGGGAGGAGGACAACACTGAGTCAAGTTCTGAGAAATAGCTGGTGAGAAGTAAAATCATTCACGTACTTTTACTAAAGATAAAATCGTTCACATATGCGCTTGAATCATAGCTGAGTACACGTCAAGGGAATGTGATGGCAGAGATATACCTAGGCAAGCAGGCAATTATACATAAAAAGTGAGAAAACTGAGGGAGTAAGAGGGACAACTGTTTGAATCTAACTTGAAATTTAAGATGTTTCCTTTCCTGAGCTTCTGGGAAAGGCTTTTACTTCAAGATTTCTACTGGAAGGGGTTTCTTTTCAACCAGTTGAAATTACGTTTCTTTTCCAAAGAGTATAACAGAACATTTGGAAGTGTAAACGAATTGACATAGTAATTTATGTTTAGATACTTTGCTACCAAGTAAGCAAATTTCAGCTATAATGTCTGGGCTTGGATATAGAATCACAGAATTGCTAGGGTTGGAGGGACCTCAAGGATCATCTAGTTCCAACCCCCCTGCCATGGGCAAGGACACCTTACACTAGATCACGTTGCTAGGCTGTTGAATCATAGAAATTTTGGATTTTTTTTTAATTAAAAAGAAGGGAAAAAGAAAAAAGGAAAGAGAATATTGTAAAAACATTGCTAGTATTTCCAAGTGGGTAGCTGGAAGGCTGCTCAGCAGAAAGGGACTTGGGGTTGTTGATTGACAACCAGCTGACAATGAGCCAGAAGAATGGCCAAGAAGGCCAACAGCATCCTGGTCGGTATCAGAAGCAGTGTGGCTAGCAGGAGTAGAAAGATGATTGTCCCACTGTACTTAGCATTGGTGAGGCCTCACCTTAAGTACTGTGTTCAATTTTAGACATATATATATATGAGAGGCATCAAAGTCTGGAGAGGGACCAGAGAAGGGCAATGAAGCTAGTGAAGTGTCTTGAGAGTAAGTCTTATGAGCAGCAGCAGAGAGATGGGTTATTTAGTCTGAGGAAAAAGAGGTTCAGGTGAGACCTTCTTACTCTCTGCAACTACTTGAAAGGAGGTTGTAGATAGGTGGGTGTTGGTTTCTTCTCACAAGTCACAACCGATGGTAAAACAGGAAACGGCATCAAGTTACACCAAGGGAGGTTTAGGTTGGATATTAGGAAAAGCTTCTATACTGAAAGGTTAAAAATTCTGTACCTTGGAACAAGCTGCCCAGGGAAGTGGTTGAATCACCATTCCTGAATGTATTGAAAAGACATCTAGATAGGATGCTCAAGGATATGATGTAGTAGTGGTCCTGGTGGAGTTAGATAATAGGACCCGATGCTCTTAAAAGTATTTCCAACAATGATGCTGCAATTCTGTGATTATGTGCACCTATGACTGGGCAATGTTTTCTTTTCTTTTGTTCATTAATAAATATTTTGGATTTAATGTGTTTTAGAATACTTCTGAAAATGCACATGACAGACCTACATCACTCCGGGAAAGGATGGATGCTTAAAATTCAAGCCTGTCAGCTTGCAAGGCAAGCTTGTACAATAGAGGCCATGGCAAGCTTGTAAGACAGAGGCATTTATTTAGCCAACCACCATAATGGGAAAAGCAGTCAAAATCTGAAGGCAAAATGCATGAGAATCTGACCTTTTTTTCACAAGTATAAAGCTGGTCTAAAGAGTTTGTCTGAGAACATGACATCCAGGGAGATTAGATTTATAGTTAGAGGCCTCTTATAAAATTACAGCATCACAGAAACATGCCTGGAAGAAACCTCAAAAGATCACCCAGTGAATTTGTCTTCCCTTGACAAGATCTACTATACCTAAGCCATTTCAGACAAACATTTGTCCAGGCTTTTCTTGAAACCTCCAGAACCATCTAAAGTAAAATTAAGCTCAGCGCTTTATAGTCTGTACCAGTCCAAAAATTTTCGTTATGACTGACTGAAATATTTTCTGCTGCAATGTAAGGGAAACGTGGTTAGGAGCTGGGCCTTTTCACTCAGAATAAAATGCAGACTATAGTTCCAGACTGTGGTGGTTCAAAGTGCATCTCCATTGAAAATTTGGTGTGTGCATACATCTGTGTGTGCATATGTCTGTGCATGAATGATGCAACAGAGGTTTAAGACAACAGTATCAAGTAAACTAAGATTGATATCGGTTATGTTTTATCAAAATAATACTAATAAAACAAGAATATTTAGTTGTTATATAACTGTCAAGAGAAGAAAATGGCTGTCACCTTGTAAAGGAATTTGTGGCTTTCTCCTATGCACCCTTCCTGGTGCTCAGCCCAAACTGTAACACAATCAGCTCTGCAAGCCTGAGGGTAGCAAAAAAATTCTCTGAGACTTATTGCTTTGGTGTCACAATGCATTACAAACCTGTAATCATCTAAGTATAAGCATTAAAAAAAAAAGAATGAAAGAAAATAAAGGAAAATTAAAATTGTGCATTATGCTGTTGTACTATGTAGTATGTCCCAGAAGATGTGCTGCCCTTGTTCTTAACATCAGTTTCCTAAGTTAGTGACAGCTGCTTAACTTTCTTCTATGTTTTCATCTTAAACACATAAAAAGCCTTTTGTATTATATTCATTAGTCTCTTAGAAGTATGCAACAACATATTTTCTGCTATTGTCATAGAGATTTAAGAATTGTATAGATAATATTATTTTTCAATTTATTAAACTCATTTCAGTGTTACTGTTTATAGAGTTTCTATTGAGGTTTAGTTGAACTATACTGTCATCTTGTGGTGATCAGTGTTTCTGGCTGAAATTCACACACTGAAGTTTTCGAACTGAAGAATCTGAATGCTGATACAAATAAAGTTACATTTCTTACGACTGCTTTAACTGGTTATTCACTGCAGCTTCTTCCTCACTAAGTCCCACTGAAGTGTCTGCTTCTGCAATTCATGATGATATCCAGAAACAAAAGCATTTAAACTGACCCTTAGGCATTGTTACCTAAGTCAAAGTGATCAATATCCAAGACAGTACTGAAAAGTATCCTTTTTACTAAAAGATCACATTTAGATATTAAGACTTCAGCTTGCCTACACCTCTGAAGATAATTGGTATTAAGCTTCTAGTATATGTGAAGCTCAGATCTTCACTGTTCCTATCCCTTGAATTCATCCTCACCTGTTTTACATTTTCACAAATAAGTGATGCCATTAAATGGTGACAAGAGACAGAAATAGCTCAGATATCAGTCTTGCATTTGTCATGTGCAAGCAGCCTACAGCTTTCATATAACCAGTTCCACTATCATGTATTCGGAGCAAATCCCACCACTGTCACATCAGGGATTGTATAGCTGTACTGCACCCTGGTGATGGTGCAATGCAGCAGCATTATACCAAACCTGTGGTATAATAAAGAAACGCCACCGAGGCTATTTGGTGCTTGTACTGAACTCCCTCTCTACTGTCTAAGCCAGCCCTGGTTTTGGTCTTATTGCTGAGCTGGACATCTCTGCAAGGCTAGTTCTACTTCAGCTGTGGTAAGGAATGGAAGATTCTCCTTTTCCACACAAAGTGCCAGGGCAAAGCAAGAAATTCAGAAAGGTCTTCGGGTAGGATCAGTTTGAGGTAGAGAGGCTTGTAACCCAGAGAGATGAAATTAAAATTAAAAATGGATGAGCATATCTAGTACTGCATTTTCTTCAGTATTTCAACTACAGCCAGGTCAAACAGGCTGCAGAACATGGTGCTATGGGATACAGAAAGGCACTCATCTCCACAGTATTCAGAAAACTCTGACCTAGATGCTTATTCAGATGAATGTTTGCTCACATAACAAGAAGTTTCTCCCACTACTAGAACTTCATGGACCAAAACTGATGTTCAGAAACTATGATGGAACACTGGCTGCGGTGGTAGATGGATGTTTCCTGCATCAGAAAAGACTGCTGAAACCCAGATGTGTTGCCTTCTAAACTGTGGACTGCTTCCTCCGGATCAAAGAAGTAGTATGAATTAGCCAGTGCTGAATTTAGCCTGGTGCTGTTCGGCAGCTGCCAGCACATGGGCTTGTGGGTTTTGAACAAGCTGGAATTCACTATGGGTGGTGAACTTGATCCTCTCCCATGACTTGTACAGGGGCTTAAGAGCCTCTGGGATTGTGGTAGACCAGCCACAGCTCTGACCATTCCCTACCCTAGAACTATCCAGTGTTCCTCAGTACTAAAGACAACTGCATGATGATACCAAAAATCTTTCTTTCCTAACAGGTCTCAAGACATGTAAATGAGCAAGACTATTTTTATCTCATGAAGGACAAGAATAATTCTTGTAGCTGCATATCCTTGCAGGCAGTCAAACCAACATACTTCCTTTGGAGGCTGTTGCCATGGCATCTGTCCAATGTCTTCACAGCGTCTTCCAGATTTCTGTGATCTAACAAGAAAGAAAGAGGAAAGGAGGCACTAGTTAAAAGACATAGAGAGGCTGCTGGGAGAAATATGACTCCAGTGAAGCCTGTAGGATGTATTTATAGTGTTTGAGTCAATTTTTTTTTTTTTTTTTTTTATGTACGCCATTTCATCCACAGGGCACTGAGTTTTGTCTTTTGATTTTTGGAAAGGAAGACAGAATTATTACAAAAATATTTTTATGAAGTCAGGGCAAAATTAATTTTACCTAACTTCAGCCATCTAAGTACCTAGCCTAAGGGAGCTGTCTAGACTCCTGATAGAATTAATGGAAGGAGAAGGGTTCCTCCTAAGGATGACTTTTACAGCCTATTTGAGACACTTTAAGAGGGGATGATTTGCCCTTTGGAACCACTTATCTTTTCCATTTAACCACCGTGAGGCCATGGATGGACTAAATATCTGGAAATTCAGGTAAGTTAAAATGATCTGAGTAAAGACCTCTGTCTTACATGTTACCTTGGTGACAGAAATTGCCAACCAAAATGAATGAGCTGAGTGAACAGCCTAGGACACATGTTTGTGTGTCTGGAAACAATGCAGCCAAAATCAAAATGGCTTTTTTGCCCCTCCCTGAAACTTTAACAGACGTCAAAAGCCTTCTAGCACATAAATCAGTGTCAAAGGACTTCATCGAGAGGCCATTCTCAGGAAACAAGTGAGAATAAATTAATACTGAGACAAACATACACTACCGGCTTGTCCATGAGTGAAAGTGCAGCAGTCAGACACAGCTCTGGGGGCTCTGGCACGGGATAAGACCTTTTTCTGGACTGCGACCTTCATGGTACATATTTTTTAATAACTGTGGTTTTAGTCAGCAAACCAGAAGCACAAGAGTGAGACCTGGCCTGCCAGATAAATGCATACTTTTATCAAGAGCTGTTAGACAAGGTTACATGGTTCTGCAATCACGGATAAATAAACTGCTCTATCATTCATTCCTGACTTCGACTGAGATGACAAGGTGTTGAACTAGTGATAAGATAAATACAAATTCCTTCAGGTTCTATCTGTACATGTTATTTCCTCCCAATTAACTCTTCTAAGGCAAAATTGGTTTAGATTGCGGATCTAATGAAAACACCTAGTAGGCAGATGTGAGAATTTAAAAGGTACACCTGAGTAAAACCTGATTTTGCCTTAATGATGTCTACTGCGATGCTTTAGACTTCAGGCAGACTGCCACATAGTACCCGGGAAGGCTGCAGCGGGGGAAGGGAGGGCAGGCCGGGGCACAGGGGCAAGCAGATCCTGCAGGAGGGGGCTGCCAATTTTTTAAGGCAGCTCGCTTTGAGAAGAGGTTTTTCACATCCAAAGATACGCTGTCCCAAAACACTCATGAAAACCATTTTCACTGAATGCATAGGTAGGGCCATGACTTAACTCTGCAGCCTGAAGCAGATCTAGAGACTCGTCTGAAAAGCAGCACCAGCACTACTACGGAAAAACAGCATTAGAGTTAAAAATAGGCCAGTATGGCAACATAGGTGCGTTAAACATTATCACCCGTTATTTCTAGCAGCAAACTAGTCCTGCAGCAGATCAGTTACCAGGTTTGGGAGTTATAACCAGGAAGAACGGAGCTTCCACGGCCCGGGTCCCGAAGGCTCGCGCCTGAGGGACGCTGGAGCTTTCAGGAGGCCAAACCATGCTGGCAAGCCGGACATGACGTGACCGACCACCATACGATGCAACTCGCAACTACAACCAATCCCGCAACTACGCCAGCGAGTGCTGCAGCCACCGTCACACCTCCGGAAGCAGTTGTCCGGCCTTAGCGGAAGCAGGGCGGAGCTTGGTCTCTTTGGTGCTGGCGGCCGGGGAAGATGGTGGGTTCTGGTGCATGGGCCTGTGGTATCCGCCGGTATCCGCCGGCATCCGCCGTTGTGTGCGGATCAGCACGGCCATGGGCCTTGCCTGGGACGCGGGGACGTTCTTCTCTGCGGTTTGCGGCCGCTTCTAGGCCGCGGCCGTTGCTGTCCCGAGTGGAGGCGCGGGGTGTGCTGGGCGGGGAATCCACGGTGGAGCGCGGGGCCTTACGACCGCGGGGGTCTTTTTTTGGCGTTTCCTCTGTGCCTCGCGCGCGCCCCGTGGCCGGGACAGCCGTTGGGATACTGTAGCAAGAGGGGGCTCGGTCCACAAAGCCGCTGGTGCGTGTGCGCCTGGTGTGCAGCAAAGAGTTTTTCTTCAGGAAAGCGCTTTGCTCTTTGTCGGTGGTGAGCTTGCGGGAGGTGAGAAGGGAGCTGGAAGTAACCGCGGTGACTTTCGGGGCAGGTATGAAATGGCGAAGGAAGGGGTGGTGAGGAAATGATTTCTTAAAATGGAGGCTACTTGCAGTAAAACAGTTGCTGCCTCAGAGTTCTGTGTGCCTCCGACGTGTCTGTTGAACTATATGGATTAATTTTTTTAGAGGAGCTTATTCTTTTAGTGAAGTGAATTGCAAGTGCTAATGATGTTTCCACCATGCCATGTCTTGAAATGCTTTTCAGACGAAGGGTACATCGTCATTTGGTAAGCGACGAAATAAGACGCACACCTTGTGCCGTCGATGTGGGTCCAAGGCCTACCATCTGCAGAAGTCTACCTGTGGGAAATGTGGTTATCCTGCTAAGCGTAAGAGAAAGTGTAAGTAATAAACTTTCAACTGACTTGAGTTTAAAACCGTGACTTCCTTCGTCTTTTTTTCAGTAGTCAGATTTTTTTTTTCCCCATCCAAGGAGGAATACCGTACCATCTTGCAGGGCTTAGAACTTTTTTCAAATTAAATTGTTTAGCTAATTGTAGTAAATAATGTACAGTATCGCTACATAGAAATCTGCCGATAATTATTTTTTCCTTCTGTCATACAGAATAAATACATATGTAACGTGCAACTTGATTATTTGGTGCAGATGAATAGCAGTAACTTGTATGTTTTAGATAACTGGAGTGCAAAGGCTAAAAGACGCAACACCACTGGCACTGGTCGCATGAGGCACCTGAAAAAGGTCTACCGTCGATTCAGGTATAACATTGCAAACTCGTGTTGTGTGAAATCCTGCAAAAATACTTCTTAATTAAACTCGCACCCTTCAAAGTTCGTGGTTTTGTTCGGTATGCTGAATGTGGTGCATATGCTCTTTCCTTGTATATAATGGGCTGCATATTCCTTTGAGGATGAAAACTGTTAATACATAGGGTTTATAACAAGCTGTAGTATTTCTAGTAAGTCTAGATAGTGCTGAATGTAGAGATTATTGTAGTAAAACGCCAGCGTTTTAAAAGATCTGATTTGGATAGTATTGCCTCTATTTGTGAATCAATTAAATTGCCAGTTTTACCAAAACTGACGTTTTAGTGTGAGACAAGTCTTGAAAGGCATTCAAAACCTTTTTTGCCTAGAAAAAGTTCATGACTGGAGTAACTTCAACAGTCAGTCTTGGAGTTCTGTTAGTGTAAGGAGCAGTAACTTCAGATGCGGAGTTTCAAATTTCTAAAACTTGTTGCAAAGCTTTGAGTGTGATAGAAGGTGGAGGGGAACTCAGTAAGGTGCGTACTGTTAAACCCATTAAGAACTGATTTTTTGTGACCTCCGTGTTGTAAAACTGAATTAGTGAAGCTCCTGGCCTTAATGCACAAGGAAGCTGGATTTAAAATGCCAAGTAACTTTACAGCTCTTGGTACAAAAATACAGACTGGATTTAATATTGGAAAGTAGGAGTCTGACAAGTCCAAAACTTAGATGTAGTTGAGGGATCTACTCATCTGTTTTGGTGAGCACAATATTCCCCAGCAATTGCCAGAAAAATCCTTACAGCATGCAGCTCTATCTTGCTTTCCACTTGGTGCTGCTGAAGTAGAAATGTTGCAGAAGCAAGCCTTGTACTGACTCTTTTACCATGCCTGTTTTAGTCTCTGATTGGAGGTGTGGAGGACTTCTTAGAGAAGCTGCCTTGTGCTTCAGAAATGTGTAATTTTTTCCAGAGGTGCACAATAGAAACAAGGAGGACGGCATACCTGCAGCAAGTGTGCTGTAGCTGGTGCAGTCTTGCAATGTTCACTCAGTAACTGAGATTTTCTGTTCCAAGATCTGAAATTTACTTCAGCAGAAGAGCGTAAAAACCACAGTGCTTACTCAAAACACCCATTAAGAGATTTCTTAGTAAAAATGTCCTAACTTAGGAACTCTGTAGTTTTCAGCATGTTACAGAGGTAACCTGAAAAAACAGCTGGTGATCTATAACGTTACATGTTGGAAAATGGCATGGAGCAGGAGTCATCCTTTCAAAAAATGATAACCTTACTTCTGCTTACAGGAATGGATTCCGTGAGGGAACCACACCGAAGCCCAAGAGAGCAGCTGTTGCGGCCTCCAGTTCATCGTAAAGACTGATTTGTTTGTTAAAATAAATGGTCTTACCCAGAAAATAGTTTTTATACATGTTTTATTTCAGTGAAATGCAGGATTCCTGAAAACACATGTATCCACACAATCTGATGGTATGTGTTGAAGTGATTAATTAAAACCAAACCTTTAATTGACTTGTATGTGTTTCTCAAAAGAACTGACCTGCAAGAGAAGCAGAAGGTTGGCACTGTGAACTTGCCCTGCTTGCCCTTTGGGTTTCATTGTGCAGTAGCACTGAGAGTCAGAATTTTACCTTAAAGGTAGTAACTTGGATATGGCTATGGCTTTACCTGTTGGTCTGGGTGGAAGTAGTTTTAGTGATTTCCAGAATTGGTGTTCTCTGGCACTGAAAGCCCTGCACAAATGCTGCTTATTCAATGGTTCTTTGCTGCTTTGGTTTCATCGTGGACTTCAAGAAGCAGCTTACTGGTTTCTTGGTATTGAGCGATCACCAGTTAATGTATCGACTTGTAGATCACTGGAGGATTTTCAGCCAGGTTGAAAGTGGCAATGCACCTGATGGTGCTGTCTTCCATTTTTAAATTAAGTACAGTTTATGCCTATTGGCTACTTGAGTGAATCTGCTTGGGCTGCTTCTAAAGAAGTTTCCTTGCTCTTGATATGTATCAAATAGTTTGTACTTGCTCTGCTTTCAACTGGTGCTGGAAGATGGTGATGAAGCTGTTAAAATACCTTTTGCTTGTGCTACATGTTTTCTCAGGACTTGAACTGTATCTGAAATGTGGGTTTTTTTCATGATGCAGGGGAAAAGACTGAAATGTTGGAGGAAATACTCATAACTCTGACTTTGGTGTTACCTGGAATAGCCCCTAGATGTGTGTCAAAATAGGTCAGCGGTGTTTTGAGGGTTTGTTGAGCAATGATGCAGCTAGGCAGCAGTACAGCAGTTACTCTCGGTTGGAATGAAAGCCTCTGCAAAATCATACGTGATCTCAGCGTAGTGAGGGGTTTGGCTTGCAATGCTGACCTGCAAGCGTGAAACAATGCTGCAGGGTGAAATCCTCAGGCATTGGCTACTGCAGCTGCCTGTTATCTTTTCAGCAGGAAGTTTCTGAGACATAGGATTTGTAAACATGCAACATACATTGCTCGTCGAGGCGAAAAACTTTTCAGGGCAGGCACATCCGCAGCGCAAAGGCGGATGGCGGCGAGGAGGGTAACCTCAGAACACAAGGACCCAGCGGCAGCGCGCAGAAGTGCGCAGCCGTGGCGGCACCCAGCCCGTACTTCCGAGCGGCAGC
>VXBD01004019.1:13696-51606 GCA_013399975.1 Indicator maculatus
CCCCCCCCCCAGGATGCCATTGGCCTTCTTGGCCACAAGAGCACATTACCTGCTCTTGGTCAACTTCCCATCCACCAGGACTTCCCAGGTTATATAAAGAGAAAGTATTAGTACACTCTTACTACATGACACAACCCCAGAGCAGAGATATTTCAGATTTACTGACTGACTGAGTGCTGCATTTATCCTGAACACTTCATGAGTTGATTTTTACCACCTCTCAGTTTCACAACGATATCAAAATTCGAATTATGGTGTTGGACACCTCCCTCCTTGCACATTGACCATAGTGGCTTACAGTCAGGGGAACAGTAGGAAAGATTTATTTTTGACTACCAAAACATCAGTGGAGAGCTTTGTTTTGAATGTTAGCCATATCTCCTGTGCAGCCAAGTCAGTAAGTACATCCTGCCCTCGCTTAAAGAATTCAGGAATGCTCTAGAGGGACTGGAATTGCTTGCAGCTTGCTGCTTCAGGCCTGGACAAAGCTAGTGTGTGTATACATACTGACAGGTGTATACATGCACTTCAGAACTAGGAGAGGCACTGTTGTGGTAGGCATTGTGCATGGATGCAACCTATTTCCCAAGCTAACATGAGTTCAGCATTGAGACAAAGCTACCAAATTGTACAAATGCAGCAGACTGCATGGGTTTGGTATTCCCAGGCAAGAACTATTGTGGGTTCTGGGCACAGGACTCCATGCCATTCCCAGGGTATCAGCTGACACTGTTCAACAGCTGAAAATCTAGGGAGGAGACAGACTATTCATGGTATGAAAGCAGAAAAGTGGGTTGCTCTCCCATGAGCAAGGACTACTGCAACATACAATTAGTGTTAGAGAAAGGGTTGCAAAGCAACTGTTGTGTAACAGCAAGGGAAAGTCCAAGGGCTTAACTCTTCCCAAATGATGATTCTTTAGTAGAACTGCAGCAACCAATTATCATAGAATCATAGAATTGTCAGGGTTGGAAGGGACCTCAAGGAGCAGCCAGTTCCAACCCCCCTGCCATGGGCAGGGACACCTCACACTACAGCAGGTTGCTCACAGCCACATCCAGCCTGGCTGCAAAACCTCCAGGGATGAGGCTTCCACCACCTCCCTGGGAAACCTCTTCCAGTGTCTCACCACCCTCATGCTGAAGAACTTCTTCCTAACATCCAATCTGAATCTACCAATTTCTCTTTTTTTCCATTCCCCCGGTCCTATCACTCCCTGACACCCTAAAGAGTCCCTCCCTGACACCCTAAAAAGTCCCTCCCCAGCTTTCCTGTAGCCCCCTTCAGATAGTGGAAGGCCACAAGAAGGTCTCCTTGGAGCCTTCTCTTCTCCAGACTGAACAGCCCCAACTTTTTCAGCCTGTCCTCATAGGAGAGGTACTCCAGCCTTCTGATCATCCTTATGCAGAAGAGCACCAAGACACCAAAACAGACATTAAATACATAAACAAACAAACAAATAAATAACCAAACCCAGAACTTCTGCTTGGGCTAGAATCCAATTATTACCCAATCCAATTAACTAAGATTAATCTCTTTTTTTTTCTTTTTAAGAAAAAGGGGGGCACTCTTCTCTTGGGAAACCACATCTTAAGGTTGTCCATTGCCACAAAAATCAGCACACGTTTAACCTGCAAATGTTTCCTCCCTTGTCCTGCAGCACTCTCCTGTTTTACAAGAAATGTCCCTCCCAGAGCCAGAGGACAAAAACCACTCAGAAAATTGTGCAATTAGAAAAACCATCTGAAAACGAGCAAAATCACTCCAAATTATCAACCACAGCAGCATAAGGACCTCCCTCTCCTCCCCCCCCTCCTAAGAACCACTACTTTCTTTATTATCTTTCAGCAATTGTAAGCCTTTCTGAGGCAGTCCCATCAAAAGCTAAGGAGGATGTCTTCCAAAAGCAGTGTGGTAATGAGAGCAGAGTTGCAAGGAAATGTTCCTGCTTTATGGCAGTACAACCCCAACCCTTCTGAACACCCAAGCATTACAATTTTCATGAACCATGAACAAGAACAGAGGCAGGCAGAAGTGTTTGTTGTGTTTCTGAAATGTCAATACTCACTGTAGAGTAGAGGGAGGACGTGCTGGAGACAAGTGATAATGAGGACCCGTGTACTTTGAAAAGAAAGAAAGAAAACAGCATGAAATATTGATGAAAGCATAAAATGCCCCCTCCTCCCTTGTAGCTCAACAGCTAAACACCTTTTAAAAATGAGAACCAGTCTTCTACAAAGAGCAATTATCAGCTATCAGCACAGAAAGGCTCCTGATAGCTTTTCCTGCACTTGAAAAGATTGCTCTACAGAGAAAAAGCTGCATCCTGTAGGTGAAGTAGGAGAGCAAGCCAGTGAGATTCTGGGGTCTTATCAGCAAACTCAGCATCACTTTTGTTGTTCTGACAAGCAATCACTTGATAAAAGCACTCTTCAGGGAAACCAGAGGCTGAGCTGTTTGTCCACCTGCCCAAAGCTGAGCAAACTGATTTTAATAGGAGGCTACACTTTGCAAAACAGTTGACAACCCCTGGGGTGAGCTCCCAAGCTTTGCTCAGCTGGTTTCTCCCCTCAGCACAATGTAGGCTTGTGAAGGGCTTACTGCCAGATGCAGTGCCATATTTCTACTCATCAGCTGCAGTCAGCTTCAAGAGCACTGAGTGACTGTTGCAGGACTTCAGCTCAAACAGGAGGAGTACCTGGCCTCCCTGAGAATGGCAAGCAAACCCCAAGCTGAAATAAAATTGCCCCCTTCTGTTTCTGATAGCTCTCCTGAGGAAGGATACAGCAAGAGAGAATTTTAAATAATATTATTTATTTCATTAGTTCTTCTCTTTTTTTGTTCAAAACAGATTTGCTTTGATATTTCTATGTTGCCAGGGTTAGGTAAATAAATCATTTTGCTTTAATAGCTACCTAGCATCCATATGCCAAACTGACAATGCCAGAATATTTGGATTATAGAATCATAGGATTGTTTTGCTTGGAAAAGACCTCTAAGATCATCAAGTTCAGCCATCAGCCTAACACCACCATGGCCATAAAACCAGGTCCTGAAGTGCCATGTTCACATGTTTCTTGAACACCACCACAGATGGTGTCTCCCTAACCTCTTTGGGCAACCTATTCCAATGCCTGATGACTATTTACATAAAGAAATTTTTCTTAATACCCAATCTTAACCTCCCCTGGCCATTTCTTCTCCTCTTATCATCTGATACCAGAGAGCAGAGACTGACTCCCACCTCACTACAACCTCCCCTGGCCATTTCTTCTCCTCTTATCATCTGGTAACCCCACCTCACTACAACCTCCTTTCAGGCAGTTACAGGGAGCAATGAGGTTTCCCCTCAGCCTCCTCATCTCCAGGCTAAACAATCCCAGTTCCCTCAGCTGCTCCTCACCAACCCAGTTCTCCAGACCCTTCACCAGCTTTGTTGCCCTTCTCTGGACATGCTCCAGCACTTCCATGCCCTTCTTGTAGTGAGGGTCCCAAAACTGAACACAGTATTTGAGGTGTGGCCTCACCAGTGCTAGTACAGGGGCAAAATCACTTCCCTACTCCTGCTGGCCACACTACTGCTGGTGCTGTTGGTCTTCTTGGCCACCTGAGCACACTGTTAGCTCCTTCAGCCAGCTGTCAACCAACTACCATAGATCTTTTTCTGCCAGACAACTTTCCAGCCACTCAGCCTCAAGCCTGTAGCGTTGCATGGGATTGGTGTGACCCAAAGTTCAGGACCCAGCACTTGGCTTTGTTAAACCTCATACAACTGACCTCAGCCTGGCCAGATCCCTTTGCAGAGCCTTCCTACCCTCAAGCAGACCAACACTCCCACCCAATTTAGTGTCATCTGCAAACTTACTGAGCGTACACTCAATTCCCTTGTCCAGATGACTAAGATGTTAAACAGAACTGGCCCCAATACTGAGCCCAGAGGGAACACTACTTGTGACTGGCTGCCATCTGGATTTAATACCTTTGACCACCACTCTTTGGGCCCAGCCCTCAGCCAGTTCTTAACCCAGAGAATCATCCACCCATCTAAACCTTAAGCAGCCAGTTTCTCCATCAGGATACCATGGGAAATAGTGTCAAAGGGTTTGCTACAGTCCAGATAGGCAACATCCACAGCCTTTCCATCATCCACCAAGCAGGTCACCTTGTAGTAAGACCTTGGTGGCTTCCATCAAAGCCACTGGTGACCATGACTGAAATTCTAGATTTTAACACCTCCTTTTCTATGCACTAATTATTTCCCTTATTTTCTCTATTAGTTCTCCCACTGTTTCCTTGTAGTAAAGGAAGCTCAGGTTCCTACCCTTCATGAACTCATGCTCACTGGGGCCTGATCTTCTGCTTGCCCTGCATATGCTGCATAATGGCACACAGGATGACCTGCTCCATGACCTTCCCCAGCACTAAGGTCAGACTGATAGGTCTGTAGTTCCCCAGGCTCTCCTTCTGGCCCTTCTTGTAGATGATGTAGGTTAGCCAAACAGTCTTTAAATCTAGTTTTGTAACTGGGCAAATACTTACAGAGGTGCCACACTGAGCAGTGAAACCCTGCTGTCTTCAGCCTGTCTTCAGTTTGCAGACTCTGCTTCAAATTTCTCAGCTAAACTCCAGTTTTGCTCTGGCACGTGGCACCTCTACCCATTACCTCACTTCTCTCACTCTAATTTTCCTCCTGTCTTAAAGAAAATACATTTGGCATAATTTCATGTTAATCTCTAATGACCATAAACTGCTGAAAACCTGCTTCTTATTGCTGCATTGACTTTCACTGACTCAGGTTGATCATCATCATCATCCACTCCAGTTGGATATGGTACAGGACCAATGAGAAAGCTTCCATCAAAGCCACCGGCGAGCACGACTGAAATTCTAGATTTTAACACCTCCTTTTCTATGCCTAAATTATTTCCCTTATTTTCTCTATCAGTTCTCCCACTGTTTCCTTTGATAATCCTCCTGGTGCTCAGCAGTCATCTCTGCCCTTGAACCCTGTGGTGTGCTTCTGTGCAGTCAGCCATCCACTCCGCGCTGACAACTCGCAGCTTGATCTGCCCTGCACCCTACTGCTGGTGTTGCATACCCAGATGTCTGCCTGACATACCATCTAAAAGAGGGAAGAAGGATTTCAAAAGCCAAAGGATTAGTTTTCCAGTCCTCCAGGACTTTTTCTCCCCCTTTTATCTCATAACTAGGAGCTCTGGGGCTAAGGAAAGGGGTTTGGTGGTTTTTTTTTTTTTTTATTTGCTTGATTTAGAGACCATTCACATTGTCATCACCTACCAGTATAAGATTGATGGAATAATGTTATAGGATGAATCTCCATTAGGTTTTAGTGAGAGGGGGGTGTGTCTGAATGGGTTTTTTTGTAGGTTTGTTGCTTTATTTTTTTGTTTTAATGAAAGGGTGTGAGAGCTTTGTGCTTATGGGAATTCTGCAACTGAGTTAGAATCATAGAATCCGTCAGGGTTGGAAGGGACCACAAGGATCATCTAGTTCCAACCCCCCTGCCATGGGCAGGGACACCTCATACTAGAAGTTACCAGAAACATCAGATGAGAGAAGATGTTAAGGTGCATATAATTAGCTGTCAGGTACTCTGTGGTTAAAAACAAAACAAAAAAACCCTAACCAACCAACCAAAATAAACCCCAAAAAACAAAAACCAAAACACCAAAACCCCCACAAAAATCCAAACAAACCCCAAACACTAAAAAAATAAGAAAAAAACAGACACACAAAAAAACCCAAATGAAAAAAAAATCCCAAACCAAAAAAACCCAACCCAACCCAAACCAAACCAACCAGCTAACCAACCAAAAAAACCTGAAACCAAACCAAACCAACCAACCAAAAAAAAAATCAACAAAAAAACCCCAAACCAAAGAAATGCAAAAAAGAAAAAAACCCAAACCAACCAACCAAACAAAAAAAACTCCCAAGCCAGAAAAACCCAAATGAAACCAATCAAACCAACAAAAAATCAACAAAAAACCCCCAAAGCCAAACCAACCAAACAAAAAACCCCTGCAAACAAAAAAAAACCCAAACAAAACCCCCAAACCAAGCCAAAACAAAAAACCCCAAACCCAAACCGAACAAAAAACCCAACCCAAACCAAACCAACCAACGAAACAAAACAACCAAACAAAATCAACAAAAAAACCCCCAAAAAACCCCCCAAATCAACCCAAACAAAAAACCCACCCCAAACAAAAAAAATCACACCAAAACCAAAACCACAACCAAACACCAACCAACCAAACCAAAACAAAACAAAAGAAACCAACCCCTCCAAAAAACCCGAAAAACCATTCCCCAGATTCCAGGTGTTGTGCTTAGCATTAAAGCAACCAGAGAAACCAGGAATAATCTGCATGAAGAAAGTAGTGAGGGTCAGATTGAAGGACAGAGTTGAAGTCTAGAAATTCCCCTAGTGTTTCCTGTAGGAGACTGTAGGGAAGTGGGGAAGTGAGATGATTACAAAAGAAAGGGGATGCTGAGTAGCACTGGCATTTGGGAAAACTCCTGAAATACAGAAGTGGGACTAAAGAAGGATGGAATCATAGGAGTCAAAATATGCTCAGACACTTCAAATTTAGAGCCCAGACTAACAGAATAGCTTTACAAGAATGGCTTCCATTCCTGCCAAGTTTCTGATAAAGGATCTGTCCAGGTATGACATACAGAGATTTCACAAGGTGGTGGGAAAGGAACATCTTCCATGATTGAGGATAAGGAAGCCCTGGGAGTCCAGCTCGCCAGAGTTTTAAAAAGGCTTCACAAAACGATTCAGGTTTTTGCCTGGCAGAAGAAATGTTTTTAAATGCTGCTACATTTTGAAGGCCTATTTTCAGGAGACCAGTTTTGTATAGGAGGAGAGAGCTATCTTTGGACAACTTTTGAGGTGGCTATGTTTTGTCTTTGAGTTAGAGGAATGTACACACTGAGAGGGAGAGACTAGGCAGGATCTGGTTGGATGGGTTGAAGAGCTCGTTTGCTAATGTTAACCTGTTGTATGCTTTGCTTAAACTCATGTCAGTAGAAAAACAGCCATTTAGGGTATGACAACTCTGCTTTAGAGAAATATAGAAGCTAATGAAGGTCTTCAGTTGGAAACACCTTAGCCTCACACAGCCTGTGAGGATCGTGCTCACCATCGTCATACAACTTTGGAGCCTATTCACTGATCCAAAGAGTGACTCAGTCTTACCTTCTTCCATGCTGTCCCTGAATGAACCTGAATGACTAATGGCTCGTGGTCTCTCTTCTAAGGATGTAGCACTGCCACACAGCTGGGAGTCATCATACAGATCAAAGGAAGTGTCTTGTGCAGGGATGCTGTTTGAGCGCATCATGCTGGGTCCAGGAAGGTTAAACTGAGAGAGGTTGGTGGGGCTCACTGAAAGACAAAGCTTGATTAATGAAGCACGTTGCCATCAGATGGATTTTGGTGCTGCACAAAGTTGTAATGTAGGGCTAGCATGGTTAGGTGGACTTTGCTGAGCAGACAGCAGGCTTTTATTCTTACATACAAAGCCACAAGAAGAGATGAAGCTGATGATCCTTAAGGAGCTGGAGTCAGATGATACTAATCCTCTAAAAACCCATGGCAGCACTAACACTAGTGTCTGAATGCACACTTGGTCAGCCCAAGACAGAAAAATGAATGGGAAAGATTGAGAAGTTAGAAGTTAAAAATGAATAAGAAGTCATAAGTATTTTGTATGTCATAAGTATATTGTATAAGTCATAAAAATATTTATTTTGTATAAGTCAGAAGTATCTTGTATGAGTCATAAAAATATTTATTTGCATGTCATAAGTACTTTGTATAAGTCATAAAGGTATTTATTTGTATGAGTCATAAGTATTCTGTATGAGTCATAAAAATATTTATTTGTATGTCATAAGTATTTTGTATAAGTCATAAAAGTATTTGTTTTGTATAAGCTCTAAGTATTTTGTATAAGTTATAAACGTATTTATTTTGTATAAGTCCTAAGTATTTTGTATAAGTCATAAAAGAATTTATTTTTTACAAGTCCTAAGTATTTTATATAAGTCATAGAAGTATTTATTTTGTGTAAGTCCTAAGTATTTTGTATAAGTCCTAAAAGTATTTATTTTCTATAAGTCCTAAGTATTTTCTATAAGTCCTAAAAGTATTTATTTTGTATAAGTCCTAAGTATTTTGTGTAAGTCATAAAAATATTTATTTTGTATAAGTCCTAAGTATTTATATAAGTCATAGAAGTATTTATTTTGTGTAAGTCCTAAGTATTTTGTATAAGTCNCATAAAAATATTTATTTTGTATAAGTCCTAAGTATTTTATATAAGTCATAGAAGTATTTATTTTGTGTAAGTCCTAAGTATTTTGTATAATTCCTAAGTATTTTGTGTAAGTCCTAAAAATATTTTGTATAAGTCCTAAGTAGTTTGTATAAGTCCTAAAAGTATTTATTTTGTATAAGCCCTAAGTATTTTGTATAAGTCCTAAAAGTATTTGTTTTGTATAAGCCCTAAGTATTTTGTATAAGTCATAAAAGAATTTATTTTTTATAAGTCCTAAGTATTTTATATAAGTCATAGAAGTATTTATTTTGTAGAAGTCCTAAGTAGTTTGTATAAGTCCTAAAAGTATTTATTTTGTATAAGTCATAAATATTTTGTATATCCTAAGTATTTGGTGCAAGTCCTAAGTATTTTGTGTAAGTCCTAAAAGTATTTATTTTGTACAAGTCAAATATTTTGTATGTCATAAGTATTTTGTATAAGTCCTCAGTATTTTGTATAAGTCCTAAAATTATTTATTTTGTATGTCATAAGTATTTTGTACAAGTCATAAGTATTGTATATAGATCATAAAAGTATTTATTTTGTATAAGTATTTTGTACAAGTCATAAGTATTGTGTATAGGTCATAAAAGTATTTATTTTGTATGTCATAAGTATTGTGTATAGGTCATAAGTATTGTGTAGAAGCAGCTCTTTTAATAAACCAGCATCTGTTTTTTATTGTACTATACCTATGTTACCAACTGCTGCTAAGAGCAGAGTTTAGTGGCATATTTTTTCCTTTGATTTTCCAGACCAGTACCCATAAATATATTAGGATAAAATTCCTCTACAGGCTAATTGAATCCCATCATAATAAACAGGAGCAGTCCAATCCCTTCTGTCTGAAACCCAGAAGAGTGCTGCTGAACCTTCTCTAAGCTTTTGTGGTTTGTTTGCCAGCAGGAAGGAAAGCCTGGTCATGATTCACATGGACTAGATCAGCTCAGGACCTAGAACAAAAGCTAATTTTCCATTCAAGTTGAGCCTCAATGTCTGGACTTTTTTTTTTTTTTTTTTTTTTTTTTGAGATCATGCAAGATGTGCCTTAAGTCATAAACTACCAGAGCAACTGTGTTGTGAGAGCGAATTACTCCATAGGGCTATGATAATGGAAAGAAGCAAAGGACAATGACAACATAAATTTCACCACCCTCCCCAAAATCTTATTGGTTTCTGTTGAAAGTATGAGAACTGTGAACAAAAAAAAAATTAAAAGGAGATAATTGTAAGCAGAAATGACAGAGTGAAAGAAACATTGCTTTGAAAGTGCTGCCTTTAAAACTACTGCAAGTACATGGAGGAAATCCAAAGGAGTGGCTTGCTTAGCCACAAGCCAGTTTTACTTTTCGAAGTGGTTTTGTTCCACTTCTTTACCTATATGTAATGAAGACCAACATTTGCATGTCTGATCAAATTTCATTTGAATGGCTGCAACCTACAGATGCCATAAACTGTGACAAAGTACCAAAGGCTGCTACCTGTAACAGAAAAGCTCATTGTGAACTTAGGTATGTGCCTAAGTGTGGTGCAATTAAATGGTTTCCTACTATGCATCAAACAAACAAAAAGCCCAAACAAAACAACACCCACCCCCACCAAAAAAAAAAAAAAAACCCCAAAAAACAAACACAAAACCTCTTTATTAAAAAAACTAAATTTGTGTTGGATTAACTTGAAACAAGATCCAGATGAACCAAATCTAAACCTGGACTTGTTATGAGGTAAATCTGAAATGTGACTCATCCCAAAATATTATACTGCATTAAAGGCTAGGATTTGGATCGAGACCAGTCAGAGCCAGGTTCAGCTACTGAAACACACTGGAATGGCCTATCCCAAAGCAAACCTGCATATGGGATTAAAAAAATAGTGTTTAGTGTCTGGCTTGACATTGCCTAAAATCACCGGCAAAAAGTCCTACCGGCTGTGAAACTTAAAAGCTGAGTACCTGTGAATTAGAAGCTAATTTCCAAATCTGCCTCACATTTTCTTCTCCTTGGGCAAGTCATAGAATCATAGAATCATAGAATCAGTCAGGGTTGGAAGGGACCACAAGGATCATCCAGTTCCAACCCCCCTGCCATGGGCAGGGACACCTCACACTACATCAGGCTGGCCAGAGCCTCATCCAGCCTGGCCTTAAACACCTCCAGGGATGGAGCCTCAACCACCTCCCTGGGCAACCCATTCCAGGCTCTCACCACTCTAATGGGGAAGAACTTCTTCCTCACTTCCAGCCTGAATCTCCCCACTTCCAGCTTTATCCCTTCTCCCTAGTCCTATCACTACCTGATATCCTAAAAAGTTCCTCCCCAGCTTTCTTGTAGCCCCTTTCAGATATTGAAATAGAATCATAGAATCGTCAGGGTTGAAAGGGACCTCAAGGATCTTCCTGTTCCAAGCCACCTCATATTACATCAGGTTGCTCACAGCCACATCCAGCCTGGCTGCAAAAACCTCCAGGGATGAGGCTTCCACCACCTCCCTGGGCAACCTCTTCCAGTGTCTCACCAGCCTCCTGGGGAAGAACTTTTTCCTAACATCCCATCTGAATCTACCCACTTCTAGTTTTTTTTCCATTCCCTTTAGTCCTATCATTACCTGAGCCCCTAAGTCATGGAGAATTGGTGCTTTTTTAATGTATGCAGAATAGGAAGCTCCTGGGCTCCTCTGTGAGCTTCCCTTCATCAGTGAGAGATGATGGAAGTGTAAACCCAAACTCAGCTTGGTGAACTGAGAAACACGAGCAGCCGGATTTGACAGTTCTAGTCTACAGTGGGAGGAAGAGTGAAGGGAAATGGCTTTTACCCAGGTTGGAAAAGTGATATTTTCCAGTTGCTGATGAAGACATGGCTGAAGGAGAAACGAGCGGGGACTGACTGCCAGTGTCCTGCAGGCCTCCAGTGGAATGGGAGCGCAGCCATTCTTTGCCTTCCTCCTGGCTCGTCTGGCGGGATGATGGAGTGTACCTGAAAAACCACAGCTGCCAGGCTCAAAACAATGACAAGGTGAGGGCTGGGAAAGGCACAGGTGTCACAGAAATACCTTTCACCAGAGAGACAGAACAAAAGCAGTGAGTCTAAGGTAAAATTTTCCCTCTTATGACAACAGAAGTAAGCACAGGATTGAAACCCTTTCCCTCTTCATCCCCCTCCCCAAACCAGCATTCCCTTCCTTTGAAGATGATGATAAACTATAGAAGAGAGACAACTGAGCTGACAGGTAAAGACCTCAAAGCTATAGGAAGTGTACAGGCTGATGCAAAAGCTTGGAAGCTTTATGGCTAGGACAGGGAAGGGACAGACTAGAAGCCAAGAAATGTGAGTAGCTGCTTACAAAATGGAATCTGCCACAGGTCCTGTGGGCAATTGGTTAGATGAGAGGAATGAAACTGATCTGCAAAAGGAGTTTGCATTGGATAATGACAGCTGCTCATGGTCATTTGTGTGGTCTGGCACTCTGAATGCTGCTTGACATTGTGTTCTGCCCCAAACCGGGGGGAGGGAAAGGGACAGGAAAAATCCACAGAAACAGAAACAAGTTCTCTGGAAGGAAGAAGTCTGGCAGTCAAATAATTCATCAGCTGCTTCCCTCGGCAAACTGAGGAAACAAACCCCACTTGGCACGTGGGCTAGGAGGGAGAACTGGTAACTCACTGCCCCAGCCTCTTTTGCCTAGGCTGGAAAAAGGGCAATTTTGGCAGTGGTTAAACATTAAAATGTGCAGGCAGGGTGGGTCTCAATGAAGAAATTGTTTACAGCAACGTCTGCAAAGCCTGCTTCACTCAGCACTATCCACTGCTGAGAAATGAGTACCACCTTCACCACTGTCATGAGCCATTAGCGTTCCCCAAACAGCAGAGCAGAAGGGGCTTCTGATTTTCTGGCTGCAGGTTTGCAAGGCAGAAGTATTTCTGCTTAGCAGGCAGTTTAAATGAGCATCTGAGTTCTCATCTAAGTTGCTTGGGGTTTTGTACCACATTTAGCAGCATTAAAACATCTGGTCCTGATTAAACATTTACTTCCTTTCTCCTTTCAAAAAAGGCAGAATTGGATCTTTGCTTATAAATGTGGCAGAGCAGAGCTACCCACTGGTTATCAGATCAGACTGATGGAAAAATGAGAGTTCAGGATGTGGGGTGTGGCCTGGCATCCCTGCACATTTAATCCAACTGATGGTCTTTCTGGGACAACTGATCAGCCTCATATGCCTAAAGACTGTTTTCCATTTCACTTTCAGCTTTCAGGCATCATTACAGCTGTAGAGCCACAAATCTCAGCCATCCTATTGTACCCTTGCAGGGTTCCTTTTATGCCTTTGTTATGTCTTCCACCTTTTTTTCCCCCATTCTCTCAGAATCCAAAATGATTGGTTTGAGATAACAGGGAATTGGCTTAATTTCTTATTAAGGAACAGTTAGTTCAGAAAGGGTAGGAGGTGCTTGCTAGTGACCAACACTTTAGTGCTGTCTTAAAATTTCATTAAATGTTATTTCCCCACAACTCAAATGATTTAACTGTGTCATTCCAGTGACTGGGAGGCTGCACAGTGGCTGTGTCCATGCACATATATCCTTTCTGGATTGGAGAGCTGAGACCAGACAAGTTACTTAATACTCCCCTCTTTTAACCATGGAGCAGAGAAGAGGGTGGATGATTTCTCTTTCCTGATGAAGACACCTCTACACCTCTAATTAGTGGGGAATTACTGAGTTGCACTCAGCATTGCTGGGTAGGGATCAAGAAGACTAACTGGAGCAGGCTTCTTTTTATCCTTACAAACCCTTGGATACAAAACTCAGCGTTTTATAGCCCTACCCTCTTCTAGATCTTCAGTCCAAATTGCACAACTCTTTGCATTTAGAGTTTAAGCTCAGATCCACAACTAAAACCTTGTTTTTAAAGTATCATCTTCTGTCTCTCTTAGCTCTCCAGGATTCAATGCCTTTTAAGATTCATTGCATAAGGAAACTAACAGCATTCATTCTCCATGGTGTAGCTTGCAAGAAAATTTATTCACTAGGCAGACTTGGAAGGAAAAAGCCCATTGTGAAATTTGACATTTTTCTGGTTGGAATCTAAATGCCAAGAACTCTGTCATAAACAGGATCAACAAAAAAGAGAAAGAAAGGGAAAGACAGTGTAGAAAAGGTTACAGGAAAAGAGAGAGGCAGCAGTCATGCTTAAATATATATATATACATATACCTTAATCCCTTTTTGGGTAGTGTATTTCTGTCAAGCTGCATGCTGTTAAAACAAACAAAAAAACCCCTAAGGACATACAGTAAAACAGCACTGTCCAGAATTACAGATTTTAAAGGTCTAGAGTTGTGTGCATAGCAGAAGGTCATTTAATGCTTTTTAATATATCTTTTCTGATAAACCCCTGACTCATTGGAGGGGAGAATAGGGCACGGACTTTGCTGCACCCTCATTTTTCATCCAGACATGCTCTGGGCTGGGTCAATAGCAATTTGGAGAGCATCCAAGGCAGAAGGAAGTCCTTCCTTACCATTTCTAACCTTCCTGCAGCTTTCCCCCTGCAATCTGTGGGAGAATCATATGGTCACAGCGTGAATCTTTATTTTTCACAGTGGCCTACGACATGGCAATCGATTTCCAAAAGAAATGAAGGTCGTGGCACCTGCTATGAGCCAGCATGGCCTTGCCAGAAGCCAAGTGACAGCTCTGTGTGTAGAAAGATGTGCTGAATATATAACCCCTTGGCTTTCTGCTACCGCAAGGTTCACAGAGTAAGGGGGTGGTGGGGACTGTGGAAAATGGCACTGGAGCGATGTTCACACACACATGCATGGTGGCAGGTTGGCTGATCACTAGAACTCCATGGCTGGAGTTTTCCTAATTTAAACTTCCATCACTGGAAGGGCACTAGTTAATCTTCCTTCAAATAAGTCTCATTTGTGCATTTCCTGATTAAAAACAAACAAACAAACAAACAAACATGGTAGATCTGCCCCTGACTGAAGTGGGTTGAATTGGAAGTAGTTCTCACCAAGTAAGTGTTGCAATGTCTGGCCTCACTGCATGAATTAATTTGCAAAATGGCTTCTGTGTTACATATCACAATCACACCTGTGAGAGCAACACTAATTTAGGATTCTTCCTACACAGGAAACCTCTCACACCATCATTAAAGGCAATTTTCCACTGTGCTAGGGGTGCTGGGTGCCTTACTGCTATGTAACCTTGACCCAAGTAGGTAAAAGCACTGTTGGCATAGGCAATCCATCACCATTAGGGCTCAGACTGATGGAAGCAAACCACTCTTGTCACCAGGAGGTTTGTTTTAGAGGTGATTTTACTGCTTTAAGCAGGGCCTTGCTCTGCATGGGGGTAAAACAAACAGAAAGGGAAACCTAGCAGGATTTCAGCTCTCATGGTCCACATGAGTGTAGCCCTCTATGAGAAGGAGGACTAAATGTTCAGCTTTTTGCTCCCAATGTCACTAACAGGACCAAGACTGGCTGCTGAAACCAGAAATTTGAATGCACCATCCACATGTTTTTAGTTCCTTACACAGAAGAATGGGGCCTTGATGTTCCTTTGTGTACCTTTACCCACCTCCAAATTTCAAACCAAACAAGCAGGGTCGTAATTAACATCACCAAGCTTCTTCTGGAAATGCTTCAAACATCCTAACAAACAATACTTAAACTCAAAATGCTTTAACTTGAAGCACATTAGCTAAAAATAAAGAAGTCAGTCAGTGCTTCCTTAAAGAAATCCACAAGCCAAAAATTGTCAGTCAGATAAACAGGCTAAGAGTGACCATGAGGTTTTCCCAGAAATCTTTTGAATTCATACACTCAGCTGGAATAGGGTTGAAATATTCCTCAACAAGAGCGTGGGTTTACTGCAACTGCATCAAAGTGAATGCAGAAAACGTTCATCCTGTGTTTTTAAAAAACTAAAGCTTTGCAGAGCTGCTCCAGGTTTTCAGATCATAGCATCACGGAATGGTAGGGCTTGGAAGTGACCTCTGGAGGTCACTGAATCCAACCATCCCCTGCCAAAGCAGGATCACTTGGGGCAGTCCACACACAAATGCATCCAGGCAGGTCCTGAAAGTCTCCAGAGAAGGAGAATCCACAACCTCTCTGGGGAGCCTGTTTCAGTGCTCTGTCACCCTCACCAAACAGAGGTTTTTCCTCATAGGGAGGTGAAACTTTCTCTGTTTCAGTTTGTGTCTGTTGCCCCTTATCTTTTGATGAGTGGCATCACAAAAAAAAGAGGAGTCTGGCCCCTTCTTGGCACCTACCCTTCAGATAATTGCATGAAACCAATAATAAAAGTTCCATGTAACTATTAATTGCCCATATCTGAAAGCATTCCCTCACCAAAAGCTTCCACAGAAAGTGGTTGTTAAATAGAACCTTAGTGCTCAAAAGATCTCTAAAGATGATAGGAAAAAGCACCAGTTCTTTCCTGAAAGAAGTAATGCACACATGGAAATCTGTCTCTGGCTCAAAATCAATACCACTATAAAGTGAGGATGAGAATACTCCATCATTCTCAAGATTTGCCTCTCTCATGTCAATTGTCAAATGTTGCAGCCACTGTGCTGAGGGCAGCTGCTGGATGCCTGCAGACTGCAGGATTCCTTAGCTGAACAATTCCTCAGCAGGCTGCCTAGAGCAAAATTATCACATTTATGTGTGCCAAGAACAACATCCTCAGGTTGGCACCCTTGGATTGGAACATGCTGCAGAAGCCACCTCCTTGGCATGCTGGCAACTCTCCTTGGGAAAGGATTGGAGCTTATGGATGTGGTTGGGTTTCACTGGTTAAGGGACTGATAACAAAGAGAACAGAAACAGCCACTCTGAGCTAGAGTTACCCTTTGGTTAGGGACTTAGGTTAGGAGAAGCTTGGGGGATTTAGGGCTGCCAGGGACTTCTGCTTCTGTCAGTGAGCTACTTCTGGCTGGGGCTTTGGTGCAGGGATGCTGCTAGGGATATGCTCAAGGCTTCATTTGTTAAGGGCTTCTGGGACTTCTGCTGTTAAGGACACTCTGTCATGTTGGGGATTCCCCAACACTGCAATAAAGGACTTCTGGGAGGACTTCTGAGATTCTCTGCTCTCTGTGTTTCTGGAATCTCATTGTTATACAGCAACAGGCTTCCTGCCTTCATTCATCACCCAATGGCCCCCAAATCAGGGGAGGAACTACAGCCAAGAGCAGTCTGGTAGGAAGATACAGGTAGGTAGAGGCTCAAGTTATCAGGCCCACAGTATCTCTCTTCTTTTTTTGTTGATTTTGCACTGCTGAAACCATCTGCAAGTTCTCTGGGGGAAATTACAGGAGGCCTTACTGCTCTCAGTTTTCTAGCTGCTCTTGGCATCGAGAATAACTTGGGGAAGAGCCAAAATGCCATATCCTTGGGCTACACCTAACTGTTACAGAGCTGTTAGGGAACAAAACAAACTATTGAAAATTGAGAAACACCTAAGGAGGGCTAGGACAGGCTGGACCAAGCTGATCTGGGTCTTCTAAATGAATTCATACAAATGGTTGAGCACACAAGAAAAATCTGATACATGATGCACTGTTTCACACTGTAAAACCACAACCATCAACTCTGATGATCATTTAAAACAATTGAAAGTCTGGAAGAAGTTAAGTGGCTTTCAAGGCACTTTCACAGCCCTCAAAATGAAACATTCTTCTCAAGTAAACCAGAGAAAGGCTGTTGTGTAAATTAGAAGCCACTTCAACTNAGGACTTCTGAGATTCTCTGCTCTCTGTGTTTCTGGAATCTCATTGTTATACAGCAACAGGCTTCCTGCCTTCATTCATCACCCAATGGCCCCCAAATCAGGGGAGGAACTACAGCCAAGAGCAGTCTGGTAGGAAGATACAGGTAGGTAGAGGCTCAAGTTATCAGGCCCACAGTATCTCTCTTCTTTTTTTTGTTGATTTTGCACTGCTGAAACCATCTGCAAGTTCTCTGGGGGAAATTACAGGAGGCCTTACTGCTCTCAGTTTTCTAGCTGCTCTTGGCATCGAGAATAACTTGGGGAAGAGCCAAAATGCCATATCCTTGGGCTACACCTAACTGTTACAGAGCTGTTAGGGAACAAAACAAACTATTGAAAATTGAGAAACACCTAAGGAGGGCTAGGACAGGCTGGACCAAGCTGATCTGGGTCTTCTAAATGAATTCATACAAATGGTTGAGCACACAAGAAAAATCTGATACATGATGCACTGTTTCACACTGTAAAACCACAACCATCAACTCTGATGATCATTTAAAACAATTGAAAGTCTGGAAGAAGTTAAGTGGCTTTCAAGGCACTTTCACAGCCCTCAAAATGAAACATTCTTCTCAAGTAAACCAGAGAAAGGCTGTTGTGTAAATTAGAAGCCACTTCAACTCTGCTAACCTTAAAATGCAGCCATCCCTGCTGATGAGCCCACTGTTAATCCCTGTATTTCTGTGGTTTTGGTGCATCCCCTGCTGTGTCACTTGGACTAAAAACTGAATTTGCAATGCCCAACAGCCACGAAAAGGTTAAAAAAGAAGCATTGGTGATAGTTTTAGGCTATGCCTTTAAAATTTTTCCACAGATCTTGAACAGAAAGAAGTAAAATGTGAATAAATCACTGCTGGGTGTAAAAAAGGAAAATTATGATAATTCTAAACGATCCCATTGGAGAGAGATCTACCATAAGATTTGGTTCCCAAACCAGTATTTCTCTCTCTTCTCACTTCCTCATGCTGGGAGATACTAACTGGTCTTACTGCCCTTGGCTGCATTGTTTTGACTGGTGTTAACTTCTCTGCTTTTGTTTCCTTGTCCTTTGTGTACAGGGGAGTAGGGGAGGAGGCAGGGAAGGGTGAAGCTGTTGCAGCTTCCTCTGGTCCTTGGCCAGGGGGGTCCTTGTGTTTTTATTAATTGTAAATACCTGTAAATATTATAAATATTGTATATTTTGTACCTATTCATTGCATTCTATTGTAGATTGTAGTTTTGCTTTCTAAATGCAGCTTTCCTTTGCTTCCAGCTGAGCTGGTCTGGCAAATATAATGTTGGGGGGGTGAAATTTTCAACCCACCACAGTCCACCTGTAAAATGTTAGCAAGGAAAGCACTGATATCTCACCAGGTAACTCCAGTCAGGTTAATTTTAGAGCACATGTATGATTCATTTTAATCCCTCCAAACTGTGTGTAGAGTAAAATGCAAGTGCCCTGCCATGCAGGGAGTTACACTGCTACAAGGACAGAAGGAGACTTCTTTGACTGGAGCAAAACCTGCCAAAGGCCTGAGGGAAATACATATTTCACTGAAAAATTGGATATTTTGCTAGCATTCACTGCATCTATTTGCTGGCTATTGCAATGCCCTAGAATCTCTTTGAATGCCATAAAATCTGGCTGGAGGAAACTCTGACAATGTATCAGTTTGCATGAGGTCAGTGTTTATGCCATGCCATTGCTTGGTGGGCAGCCTGAAGACCAGCTGTGGGCAACATCTGATCATCTCTGGAGGGATGTGTGGGCAAATGTAGCAGAGACATTGAAGATTTGCTGCAGGTGATGGTGATCACCTTTTTTTGCTGGAGGCATTCAAGGGCTACACCTCTTAGCAGGTAACACCCTAAGATGTTTGCCTCATTTTCTGGGTTAGAATCATAGAATTGTTAGGGTTGGAAGAGACCTCAGGTATGATTCAGTTCCAACCCCCCTGCCATGGGCAGGGACACCTCACACTACAGCAGGTTGCTCACAGCCACATCCTGCCTGGCTGCAAAAACCTCCAGGGATGAGGCTTCCACCACCTCCCTGGGCAACCTGTGCCAGTGTCTCACCACCCTCATGGGGAAGTACTTCTTCCTAACATCCAATCTGAATCTATCCATTTCTATTTTTTTTCCATTCTCCCCAGTCCTATCACTCCCTCACATCCTAAAAATTCCCTCCCCAGCTTTCTTGTAGCCCCCTTCAGATACTGCAAGGCCACCAGAAGGTCTCCTGGGAGCCTTCTCTTCACCAGACTGAACAGCCCCAGCTCTCTCAGTCTGTCTCCAGAGCAGAGCAGCTCCAGCCCTGTGCTCATCCTCATGGCCCTTCTCTGGGCACCTTCCAGCACCTCCAGATCTCTTTTGTAATAGAGGCTCCAGAACTGGATGCAGTACTCCAGGTTCTTTCTAGGTGCATCATGATGTCCCAAAGTCCTCAAGTTGCAGCCATAACAAGAAAAAGTAGAATGTGACAACTATTTTCTAAAGCTTACATGGGGTACTTGAACTTTCAGACTAAAGTGATGCTTTAACTTTCAGACTAAGGGCACCACCCCTTAGATGCTGTCTCCTTTGTGCAAAACAGCCTCTTCATTTTTCCATTTTGTATCTGCCCTGCTGTATCCCTTCAGGCTAATAAACCATTGATAGCTCTTTACCAACTGGTCAAGCACTTTAGCTCATTTCCCTCATTTGCTTGTGAGACTCTTACTGCTTATTTGAAAGGGCAGCCAAAACGTTACCTAAAGCTATGCTAAATTCAGGATTCCTTACTGTAACTACTAATTCCTTTCCTCTACTCACAGATCTTGTTTCCCTGCAGATAAATTAAATTAATCTTACTGAAAAGGCTCTCAATGACTGTTCCCATGCTATCTGTCACTTCACCCATTTGTTTAACGTCCTCTGTACCTTTCCAGGAGCTAAGGCAAGGCAAGGTAGCCTTACCCATAATCTCCTCATCCTCCATCCTAGCCTTCCTCCTCACTCTTCTTTCCTCAGCACAGAGCTTATGAAAATTCTTCTTTTGCTCTAATGCCTTCAGGGTCATTTCAGACTCTGTCTGAAACAGAGAAGTGAAAAGTTCATCAGGACCTGTAATACACTAGAATAACCTTGAACCTTTGCATTGCCTCTTAGCATCCTTGCCATTAGTGATGCTTAGCTGTCAAACTGCAGTTCAATGAAACAAAGCCACATTTATTTCTATTGTCTGTTATTAGCTCTCTCTTCTCCTTTAGTTTTCCCCAGACTTTCTCTGCACAGATTTTATGTCACTTGCTAGTTGTATCCCACTTAGTGCTTCAATCTTACGTATTTTTTTTCCTTTACATTATATATCTCTCCACACAGACTGCTCTTTGACTCTTTTGCAAGCTCTAGAGTGACTGAAGAAAAAGAACAAGCCTCTTTGCAGATATTTTCTTATGTTATGCCAGGCTACAACCTGTATTTCCAGAGGCAACTCAAATATAACCTGAGTTTACAAGGGAAATAAAGGACATTATCTGTTGCCAAACATCTGCCTCAATGCTTTTGCTGTGGAAAACCACTTTGCTACATATAGGTTTTACTATATAAAAGAGTTTAGAAACAACACAGCACTGGGAACAGACCTTTCAGAAAGACCAAACTGCAGAAACCCTATTGGGGCTATAATTCAAGAAATTGCACCATTTTTCTCTGGGTACATACATTCCTTTTCAGGCCAGCTAGGCATGAAAAATGCCTCTCTCTGGACTCAATCACACTATTCCCATATGGACAAACCAGAAACTTAAAAATAATGCCAAAGGCAAAGTATTTGGAAACACTGGAATGAAGTCACTGAACAAATGCACAAAGTAGTAGCAGTGGGGGTTGTGTGGGAGCTTATGCCAAATCATTACCATTTTAAAGATGATGTTTAACATCCTCTGCATGAATACGAGCTTTGGCACAAATTCCTACTCTTCCACATGATGCTATTGACCTCACCATAGACTCAAAGAATCATAGAATTGTTAGGGTTGGAAGGGACCTCAAGGATCATCCAGTTCCAAGCCCCCTGCCACAGGCAAGGACACCTCACACTAGAGCAGGTTGCACAGAGCCACATCCAGCCTGCACTAGGAACGACTGAAGGTTGTTATAAAGCCAAACATTACTAATTAACTTCCCAAGAAATCTCATCCCACCCAGCTGATGGGTACACAATGCAAATGGCCTCTAAAAATTCAAGGCAGAGTGCAAATTACAAATTACTCATGCATCATTGGATGGTTACTTGTTGATGCAGGGAGGTGGTGGAAGCCTCATCCCTGGAGGTTTTTGCAGCCAGGCTGGATGTGGCTGTGAGCAACCTGCTGTGGTGTGAGGTGTCCCAGCCCATGGCAGGGGGCTTGGAACTGGATCATTCCTGAGGTCTCTTCCAACCCTAACAATTCTATGATTCTAACCCAGAAAATGAGGCAAACATCTTAGGGTGTTACCTGCTAAGAGGTGTAGCCCTTGAATGCCTCCAGCAAAAAAAGGTGATCACCATCACCTGCAGCAAATCTTCAATGTCTCTGCTACACTGGCCCACACATCCCTCTAGAGATGATCAGATGTTACCCACAGCTGGTCTTCAGGCTGCCCACCAAGCAATGGCATGGCATAAACACTGACCTCATGCAAACTGATACATTGTCAGAGTTTCCTCCAGCCAAATTTTATTGGCATAAACACATTTTACAGTGCTGCAATTGTATTAGCTCTTGTGATGATATTAGCAAGAGGTGTGGTTGTAGCTGGTAGAATAACACTCAGGAACAAAACACCAGAGAGGGAAATCCACAGAGTTTCCATCTCCTGGCAGTTTTGGGGCTGCTGCCTGAAAAAATCCACAGAAAACAGCAGAAAAGTAAATAAGTTACCAATGGGTGTGAAAGGAAAATAATGATAAGGGCTAAATAATTCCATTGGCCTGATAACTGGTGTAAAGTTAGTTGCATAAACTATTCCTCTTTTGTGTCTCTAGCTGTAGCTGCTACTAGCTGGTGGCTTCTGCTTGGCTTGCTGACCTTGGCTGAGTTTCTTGTTGTGGCTAAGTACTAACAAGTTACACTATCTGCTTTTCTCCTTTTTTCTCCTCTTTTCCTTGTCCAGAGGCGGGGGGGTCTCTGTGTTAACTATAAATTGCAACTCCATGTAAATATATCTAGATTTTTACACATTCATTGCATTTCATCTTTCCAGATTTTAGTTTGCTTGTAAATAGAGCTGCATTTGCTTCCCAAACCTTCTGAGCTAGTATGGTGATTTAATTTGGGGGGGCCAATTCTCCAAATTCTTGCGTGGGGGGTGATTACCTAACCCACCACACATCTATATTTGGCAAAGAGTTGTTTAGGAGGTTGTTTTTTGGGTTGGTTTTTTTTTTTTTGTCGTGGTGGGGATTTATTTGGAGTTGGGTTTGGTTTTGTTTTTTTCTTTTTTCTTTCTTTTTTAAATGCTGATTCACTGAAAGTGAAATCTTTCCATGGAAAGCAGTGGTATTGAAAAATCCCAGAATTTTTATATAGAGGGGGAAAAAAAACCCCATTGTATATAAAAGATTTTTTTTTTCTTAAGATGATTGTGTTTTTATACAACTAGGTTTAACTTTAAAGCATTTAATTGATATAAAGGGGGAAAAAAAAGCAACAACTTTAACATTCTATATAACAGATATTTTTTTCCTTAAGATGATTGTGTTTTTAAACAACAAAGTTTAACTTTAAAGCATAAAAATTCCTGAATTTATATAAAGGGGAAAAAATCCCCCAACCTTAACATTGTATATAAAAGATTTTTTTTTCCTTAAAATGATTGTGTTTTTAAACAACTAGGTTTAACTTTAAAGCATTTAAAGCATAAAAATCACTGAATTTATATAGAGGGGAAAAAAACCCACAACCTTAACATTCTATATAAAAGATATTCTTTTTTCCTGAAGATGATTGTGGTTTTAAACAACTAGGTTTAACTTTAAAGCATTCAAAGCATAAAAATTCCTGAATTTATATAAAGAGAAAAAAACCCAACAACTTTAACATTGTATATAAAAGGCATTTTTTTCCTTAAGATGATTTTGTTTTTAAACAACTAGGTTTAACTTTAAAGCATTCAAAGCATAAAAATTCCTGAATTTATATAAAGAGAAAAAAACCCAACAACTTTAACATTGTATATAAAAGGCATTTTTTTCCTTAAGATGATTTTGTTTTTAAACAACTAGGTTTAACTTTAAAGCATTTAGTTGATATAAAGGAAAAAAAAACAACAACCTTAGCATTCTATATAAAAGATATTTTTTTCCTTAAGATGATTNTAAAAGATAATTTTTTTTCCCTTAAGATGACTGTGTTTTTAAACAACTAGGTTTAACTTTAATGCATTTAAAGCATAAAAATCCCTCAATTTATATAAAGGGGAAAAAAATCCCCCAACCTTAACATTGTATATAAAAGACTTTTTTTTTCCTTAAAATGATTGTGTTTTTAAACAACTAGGTTTAACTTTAAAGCATTTAAAGCATAAAAATCTCTGAATTTATATAAAGGGAAAAAAAAACCAAACAACCTTAACATTGTATATAAAAGATATTTTTTTTCCTTAAGATGATTTTTATTTTCCTTTTAAACAACTAGGTTTAACTTTTAAGTATTTAAAGCATAAAAATCCCTGAATTTATATAAAGAGAAAAAAAAAAAAACAACCGTAGCATTCTATATAAAAGATAATTTTTTTTCCCTTAAGATGACTGTGTTTTTAAACAACTAGGTTTAACTTTAAAGCATTTAAAGTATTTCTGACTGTCTCAGTGCAACTTTATTCTATTTTTTTGGGGGGGGGGATGGGGAGAGGAGATCAAAGGAAAATAAGGCATTTAATATTGACTTCTCAGTACCCATGTGAGACAGGAGTTCCACTGGCAAATATTTCACTAGAAGTGAAAATGACTTCCTGCTTAGTAAAGATTATTTTTGTTGCTGTTGTCTCTTGTAAACATCAAAATAAATATTTTCACACACACACACACACGCACACAAAAAAGTATCTTGGTATAGAATCATAGAATCAGGGTTGGAAGGGACCACAAGGATCATCTAGTTCCAACCCCCCTGCCATGGGCAGGGACACTTCACACTAGGACTGTGCCAGGGTGATTGCACCTCTTTAGAATTTAAATAATCTGCATGTCAAAAAGGTTCGTCTGTTCCAGACAGGACAGTGCAGCGAGGTGCCCATCTACAATGTTTCCCTGCCAGTGAAACTGCAGGTTAATAAGGATCTGTGCAGCAATTGCCATGTAAGAAGCAACTTCTCAGGAGTGTTTCAAGGCAGGACTGGCCAGCTGAAGGCTGGGGCCCACCAGGTCTGCCTGTGCTTTGAGCTAATGGGAAGAAAACCAGTGGGGGTCCCACCGCTAGAGAAGATTTGGACACAAGAGGGCAGCGAAAGAGCCTTGTGGCTGCCGCCTGGTGGGACAAAGGGTAGATCCAGTATGCAGGAATTAGCATCTGGCTGTTCAGATTTACATTCAATTAGCCAATTTTCCCCTTTGCTCTGATTGTTCTCCAGAGCAAGGGACCCCAAAAAAAATCTTCTCAAGATAGAAAAAGTCCTTGTAAAATCTTAAAAGGCAGTTGAGTCCACATCCAATGCCTTTCAGCTTTCTCTTCCTTCCTTCCTTTCTTTTTGTTTTGTGTTTCTGTTTTGTTTTGTGGGGTTTTTTTGTTTGGGTTTTTTGGTTTTGGTTTGGTTTGGGCTTGGTTTGGGTTGGGTTGGTTTTGGTTTGGTTTGGGTTTGGTTTGGTTTGGGTTTGGTTTGGTTTGGTTTTGGTTTTGGTTTGTTTTGGTTTTGGGGTTTTTTTGTTTTGTTTTGTTTTGTTTTACATGAAGGACTATGCTGCTCATTGAACAGTGTCCCTTTAGGAAAACAGGTGGAGTAATTATTTTCTTTTCTTTTTTTGTTGTTGTTGTTTTTGGCTCCTGTCCTTTTGCCTCTGACTGGTTTCGTGGTCACTGTACCTATAGGAGGCAAGCTCACCTTTCCGAAAGAGTAGATCTGACGCTTCCAGTCCTCATGAGCAGGCTCTGAACCTCCTGAGTGCTTGTTGTCAGTCCAGAGAGAGAGCCATGATGGCTAAGAGGAAGGTCAATAGACTCGGAACTGGTGTGGAGGCTAGTCATGGACTGGTAACTTGGTGTGTCCTTACTGCCCGCTGAAGAGCTGCTCAGGTTTGCAGCCCACACAAGACCACCTGATGTGAAAGAGTGCACTGAGGCAGGACTGGAAGCCAAGGAGTGACTTAAGCTTACAACATCTGCATTTAAGTCCGAAGGTTTATTGAAGAGGGGGCTGCTGCTACCACTTTGCCCACCTGCACTGCCCATGCTGCCTGTGCCCGAGGACGGCGATTCCAGGCTGCCTTGCCGTGCCAAGGTGGTACTAGGGCTGGGCATTGCCGATGTGGGTTTCACACCTTCAGTACTGGGTGCAGAGGCAGCTTTACCACTTGCCTTGGCACCAAACAACCTAAATGTAAAACAAATAGCTTTAGAGAAACTGATAGCCACATTAAACATTCATGGCTTAACATCCTAAGAGCCAAACCACACAATTTTCATTACTGAGGCTAAAAGTCATGCCGACCTAGTTGAATCACGTCACAAAATTCAACCCAGGTAACCATATCACAACAAGCAGGGCTGGTTTCATTAGCAACAGATCTCACTCACTCCTGCTCAGATGTGCCCTTCACACACACACAGACCACTCACAGAGAGAGGTAAAACAATCTTTTTTTTTTTTTTTTGGTCTTGTTAGTGCATAAATAGGTTATGCTTTCACCCAGACCCAGTAATTAAGCATTCCCATGGCTTAAGCCATTAGCTTTGAAACCCCTTTGCTTCTCAGATCAGCTAGAATGACTGCAGCAAACACTTGCAAAATCCTCCACAGCTGAACTGACATCTAAGTAATTGTGTAAAATTTCCCTCTCGTTCTTTTGCACAGATGGTCGCTGGTCGTGCAGTAACCACTCAGACAGAATAAACTGCGCCAGGGCTAAATGGGCTCAGTTTATCTCCAAGGGCACTTATGACAGAAGTGTTTTTCACATTATTGTTTCTAGCAGTTCTAAAGAAGAAAATTCTACTGTGGTAATGAAAAAAAGGAAAAAAAAAAAAGAAATGCCAAATCATCTAAAGGTGTTGAAATAAAAGATGTGATGGCTTCATGTCTTACTGGAAATAGTGTGTAAGATGCAGTTAAGGTGCAGGTCATAAATTAATAAGAAGTAAATGCAAAACTCAGCATGATGGTTAATAACATAAGAATCCATTACCAAGCCCACAAAAATCAGCTGCAGCACCCTAGCAGCCTGGAGATGCTGTTTTGATATCTATCCACAAGAGGGCGAGATTGGCTTTTTCTTCAACAGCATCAACGCTCCATCCCAATTTCGTCCGGATTTATGCTCCCAGAAACATTACAACAGAGCATTTCCAATCGCAATTCATCTTTACTAACGTTTGCAACGAAAGATGCCACAAAGCTGAAACGTTTGTAGCTGGAGCTGCCAACAAGGTGAAAGCAGATTCTTGATTATAATCTATAGAGCTCTTCAGTTCTCTGACCAGGTTATGGAATCTCTTGTGCCAGTAGCAGACTGCACCTGAAATGCACCTGGAGTTTATCAGAGTGTTGAGAAGGAACTTATCACGTTCCTGAACTTAGAATCATAGAACACACTGAGTTGGAATGGACCCACAAGGATCACTGAGGACAACTTCCAACATTCAAACTCTTAGGGGAATGTATCTGAAATGCTCACAACTCAAGGAGCAGCCATTGCAGGTCTGGAAAGGTCTCTAGATCTTAAATAACTGCATTGTGTGGGAAAAAATATTATCCTTTTAATTTTTTTTTTCTACTTGGTTCTCTCTTTGTGGGAAGGTACCTAAAATGCTCACAACTCTAGGAGCAGCCATTGCAGGTCTGGAAAGGTCTTTAGCTCTTAAGAGAAATTAACTGCATTGTGTGGGGGAAAAGAAAATACTACCTTTTATAAAAATGTTTCTACTTGGTTCTCTCTTTGAGGCCGAATATGCCCTGGGGAAAGGCTTTTTGCTTAATACTTCAACATATCACAGTATCATAGTCTATTAGAGGTTGGAAAGGATCTCAAGAGATCATCAGGTCCAACCTCCCTGACAAAGTAGGGTCACCCAGGGGAGTTTGCAGAGGAAGGCATCCAGGTGGGGTTGGAAAGTCTCCAGAGAAGGAGACTCTACAATCTCCCTGGGCAGCCTGTTCCAGGGCTCTATCACCCTCGCTTGTAAAGAAGTTTCTCCTCATGTTGAGCTGAAACCTTCTCTGTTCAAGTTTGTCTCCATTGTTCCTTGGCTTATTACCACACACCACCCAAAAGAGCCTGGCCCCCTCCCCTTGACACCCACCCTCTCAGCTCTTTATACACACTGATATCCAAAAGCTCTGCCTTTACCTACTGCAACCTGATGGAATCACAGAGAAGCACTGACCTGCGGAAGGTGGGGGAGGCGATATCTGGGTATTTGGAGCCTGGCTGCCTGAGTCCCGGCGTGCCAGAGGCGCTCGCCGAAGTCGGGCTGGACTTGGGAGAGCTGGAGAGGGAGACGCTCTCCGAGTCGGACACGGCCACCTTCTCTTTCTCCTTGTCGGTCTGGTTGACGGTGACAGGGCTGGAGCGCCCAGACCCGATCTTGCTTGGCTCCCGCAGTTTGGTAGCAGCAGCCCCTGCGGACTTGCTGCTGACGTTGGAGTCGATGCTGCTGGTGCTGGAGCGGTGGCCGCCCCTGCCGGGGATGCCGCTGCCGCTGGATTTCGAGGGGCGAGGCAGACTTCGATACTGCAGGGTGGTCTTGGAGTTCATGTGCAGGACGCCGTCGTCCTGGTTCTGGGAACCGTCCAGGCTGGTTTTCCGCCCCGCGTTGGACTTCCCGCCCATGGCAGATGACTTGGGCATCTTTCCTAGAGTCGCCGACCCGCTCGTGATAGTTGCACCACTCGTGGTGATGATGGTGGAAGATCCCATCCCAGACTTCTTGAAGCCAAAGGAGCTGGTAGCAGTTGATCTCCCGATGCCTGAGGGTGGCTTTTTCCCTTCATCGCCGCTGCTTTTCCCTGCATCCGACGGAGAGCGCTGGATGGAGGGTCCTTTCAGGGGAGTTTTCACCTTTTCTGAAGCTTTGGCATCGTCTGTTTTTCCTAAAGAGAATCACAGAACCATAGAATCATAGAATGATAGAATCACAGAATTGTAGAATCATAGAATTATAGATTCATAGAATCATAGACTCACAGAATCACAGAATCATAGAATCAGTATCACAGAATCATAGAATCATAGATTCATAGAATCATAGAATGAGTCATAGAATCATAGAATCATACAATCACAGAATCACAGAATCATAGAATCACAGAATTATAGAATCACAGAATCACAGAATCATAGAATCATAGAATCATAGAATGATAGAATCACAGAATCATAGAATCAGAATCACAGAATCATAGAATGATAGAATCACAGAATCACAGAATCATAGAATCATAGAATCACAGAATCATAGAATCACAGAATCATAGAATCAACAAAATTGGAAAAGACCTCAGAGATCATCAAGTCCAACCTATCACCCAGCACCTCATGACTAACTAAACCATGGCTTCAAGAGCTACGCCCAATCCTTTTTTGAACACCTCCAGGGATGTGACTGCACCACCTCCTTGGGCAGCACATTCCAATGGCAAATCACTCTTTAATAAAAGGGCATTTGAAAAGGTCACAACTGGGAAAAAAAAAATCAACACACATACATAAAATTACTCTAGGAAAACAGAGCAGTTGGGTCTTCAGTCGCCCATCAGCAGTCAGTAGCAGGTATGATACATCATTGCTAAATATGAAGTATCAAAAAGAAAAAAAAAAAGCTTGAAATTCTCCTGAGAACTTCCAGTTTCTTATACAGCTGGAGAACATTGATGTAGGGAATTATCAGAGGAGCACAGGATGTTAGGGTTGGAAGGGACCTCTGAAGATCGAGTCCAACTTCCCTGGCAGAGCAGGATCAGAGAATCCAGTACAGGTCACACAGGAACACATCCAGATGGGTCTGGAAAGTCTCCAGAGAAGGAGGATCCACAACTGTTCCAGGGCTCTGTGACCCTCACAGTGAAGAGTTCCTCCTCATGTTCAGGTAGAACCTCCTGCGCTGTAGTTTCTATCCATTGCCCCTTGTCCTATCCCAGAGTGCAACTGAGCAGAGCCTGTCCCCTCCCTCCTGACCCCCAGCCCTCAGATATTGATAAACATTTATTAAATCCCCTCTCTCAGTCTTCTCCTCTCCAGACTAAACACCCTCAGGGCTCTCAGCCTCTCCTCACCAGGCAGTGCTCCAGTCCCTTCAGCATCCTTATAGCTCTCTGTTGGACTCTCTCCAGCAGATCCCTGTCCCTCCTGAACTGGGGAGCCCAGAACTGGATGCAATATTCCAGGTGAGGTCTCACTATGACAGAGTAGAGGGGAAGGAGAACCTCCCTAGATCTGCTGGACACTCTTTTCTTGATGCACCCCAGGATCCCATTGGCCTTCTTGGGCACCAGGGCACATTGCTGACCTATGGATAAGTTGTTATTCATCAGGACTCCCAGGTCCTTCTCCATCCTGAATGAACTGTAAGGAATTTTCTTTCTTTGATTAGTTGTTGTGGATTTCTGTTTTGCTGTTAACGGTATTTCTATGTATGTAAGAAATAATATTTTAAAACAAAAGAGGACTTGTGATTAACATTTACAAGTACAGCATTAATTAGGCATGTAGAAATTAGCTACACTTAATGAGTGCTTTGGTTTATAATATTTTTTGCTTTATTTTTTTCTTTTGCTTATAGATTAAGTTTGTTCTGGGCTTAGCTGCACAAAATTGTCAGGGAGAGATTATGTCACCGATGTATTAATGTTCTTGATCTTTAATGATATTAATTGCATGAGTCATTAATAGGCTTTCTCATAGCTTGGCATCTTCTCAAGAATTTTGATTTTCTTAGAGGCTGTCTGGAGTACTGTACAGGCACATACCTCCATACCCTATATTTCTACATAAGAGCAGCCAGGTAGAAAGGGACCTGGGGGTACTGATTGACAGCAGCTGAACAGGAGCCAGCAGTGTGCCCAGGTGGCCAAGAAGGTCAATGGCATCCTGGCCTGGATCAGGAATAGTGTGGCCAGCAGAAGCAGGGAAGTCATTCTGCTCAGCACTGGTTAGACCACACCTTGAGTGCTGTGTCCAGTTCTGGGCCCCTCAGTTTAAGAAAGATGTTGAGGTGCTGGAAGGTGTCCAGAGAAGGGCAACGAAGCTGGGGAGGGGTCTGGAGCACAAGGCTGGGGAGGGGTCTGGAGCACAGCCCTATGAGGAGAGCTTGAGGGAGCTGGGGGTGTTTAGCCTGGAGAAGAGGAGGCTCAGGGGAGACCTCAATGCTGTCTAAAACTACCTGAAGGGAGGCTGTAGCCAGGTGGGGGTTGGTCTCTTCTCCCAGGCAACAGTGACAGAAGGAGAGGACACAATCTCAAACTGCACCAGGGGAGCTTTGGGCTGGATGATAGGAAGAAATTCTTCCCAGACAGAGAGATTGGCCATTGGGATGTGCTGCCCAGGAAGGTGGTGGAGTCACCATCCCTGGAAGTGTTTAAAAACAGCCTGGATGAGGCACTTAGTGCCATGGGTTAGTTGATTAGATGGTGTTGGGTGATAGGTTGGACTTGATGATCTCAAAGGGCTTTTCCAACCTGGTTAATTCCAACCTGGTTAATTAAGACAAAAGATAAAAGGACATTTCTTTTCTAATTTCTCTTTTAGCATCTATTGTATGCTCTTAATTAGGAACAGATATTCACCACAACCAAGTTTTTTTATTCACTCTTCAAGAGATTGTGGAAGTTTTGGAGGTTGGTGGCCTAATTCTCTTTAGGAACTAAACTGTGATGAAGAGCATCACCTACTAGTGAGAACTAAATGAAGTCAGGATTTTATCCAGCACACTTTTACATTCTACAAAGACACTTGCACATGCCAAGATACAAGTGATACACACAGTTACTTAAGTACTTAAAAAAATCAAGGCCTCAGTTCTGTGTGGCACAGTGGCTGTCCACTCATCTCAGCCAAACAGATCAGGGAAATTCAGCTTGGCATGTGAGAGGTGGTGCCCAGGTGAAGCTCATGAGGTTCAACAAGAGCAAGTGCAGGGTTCTGCAACTGGGCTGGAACAATCCTCACTGTCAATACAGACTGGGGGAGGAGGTGAGAGAAAGCAGCCCTGAGGAAAAGGACTTGGGGGTGCTGATGGATGAGAAGCTGGACAGGAGCAGGCAGGGGGAGCTTGCAGCACAGAAGGCAAATCACAGCCTGGGCTGCATCCAAAGCAGCATTGCCAGCAGAGCCAGAGAGGTGATTCTGACACTTTGCTCTGCTCTGCTGAGACCTCACCTGGAGTTCTGTGTGCAGGTCTGGAGCCCTCAGTGTAGGAAAGACATGGACCTGATGGAGAGAGTCCAGAGGAGGGACACGAGGATGCTCAGGGGGTTGGAGCAGCTCTGCTATGAGGACAGGCTGAGGGAGCTGGGGGTGTTTAGCCTGGAGAAGAGGAGGCTCCAGGGAGACCTAAGAGCAGCCTGCCAGGACCTGAAGGGGGCTACAGGAAGGCTGCAGAGAGACTGTTTGCAAAGGCCTGCAGGGACAGGACGAGGGACAATGGCTTCAAACTAGAGCAGAGCAGATTGAGATTGGATGTGAGGAACAAGTCCTTCACTATGAAGGTGGTGGAACAGTGGCACAGGTTTCCCAGGGAGGTGGTTGAGGCTCCTTCCCTGGAGATATTGAAGGTGAGGCTGGAGGAGGCCCTGGGCAGCCTGATCTAGTTGGGGATGTCCCTGCTGAGTGCAGGGAGGTTGGACTGGATGAGCTTTGGAGGTCCCTTCCAGCCTGGACCATTCTGTGATCCTGTGATTCTGAGAAGCCTTTCAAAATCAGCTAAGAAGTCCTCTAGCACTGAAGAAAGTGTTTACAAACATATTTTTGAAACAATTTTTTATCTGTGGAATACCTGCAGTGTCTGAAATATGACAATTTAGCTTTAGTTCAGAAACTAATGTTGAGTCTCCTCACATGAATGCTGAATCTTTTTACTCAGCTTCTAATCTTTGGCCATTTCTATGCATATGATCAATTACCACAGATAACTGATCTTCTAGAGACCAAAGATAAAAGAGCACAGATGAATCACAAAATACTTCTAAGAATTCCTTGAGAGAAGCTGCTGTATTCAAATAGCAGTAAACCCAAATATAATCGGAGTTTTTCTTGTGGCTACATTCATGTGTGATTAATTAGTTATGAGTATGCAATGTAGCACACTAACAGTTACAGAGATGAACAAGTTAGGATATGATTCCAACATTGGTTTGCATTCACTTATCACAGAATCATGGAATTGTTAGGGTTGGAAGGGACCTCAAGGATCAGCCAGTTCCAGGCCCCCTGCCATGGCCAGGGACACCTCACACTACAGCAGGTTGCTCACAGCCACATCCAGCTTGGCCTTCAGAACCTCCAGGGATGAGGTTTCCACCACCTCCCTGGGCAACCTCTTCTAGCATCTTGCCACGCTATGGGGAAGAACTTCTTCCTAACATCCAAACTGAATCTCCCCATTTCTAGTTTTACTCCATTCCCCCTAGTCCTATCTCTCCCTCACACCCTCAAAAGTCCCTCCCCAGCTTTCTTGTAGCCCCCTTCAGATACTGCAAGGCCACAAGAAGGTCTCCTTGAAGCCTTCTCTTCTCCAGACTGAACAACCCCAACTCTCTCAGTCTGCCTCCAGAGGAGAGCATCTCCAGCACTCTGCTCATCCTCGTGGCCCTTCTCTGGACACGTTATGAGAAGAGCTACCAATATGCTTACAATTCCTCATCCATTAATCATTTTTCACCCACTAATGATTCTTCACTGCTCATAGATAAATTCTAGGCATGTCAGTGCAGTAATCTGAAACCACAGAAGTTTCCTACCTGGGGTCTTGAGTGCACTTGTTCCTACTTTGTGCCTGGACTGAGTTGTTCCTACTTGTGCAGTCATGCCTCTCCTCCAGGATCCGGTCTGGGAAACAGGGAGAGATGCTTTCTGCCCTCCCTTCTCTGAATCTTCAGACAGCCCTGAGGGAAGGCCTTTCCACTTGCCACTGCTGTCAATGCTGCTGTCAAAGTCTTCCTCTGGTTTCTTCAGTTCTTCAGTGCTGCCCCACGTTTCGCTGTCCGTAACTGAGCGCTTCTCTGAGTCTGTCTTCATCTACAAGAGGGTTGCATGAGAAATGGTCAGAATCAGCATTTTCACTGTTTGCTGAATTCTTAAACCACAGGAGGGGAGGAAAATCACAGAATTACAGAACAGTAGAGGTTGGAAGGGACCTGCAGAGATCATTGAGTTCAACCCCCCTGCCAGAGCAGGGTCACCCAGGGGAGTCTGCACAGGAATGCATCCAGGTGGGGTTGGAAAGTCCCCAGAGAAGGAGACTCCACAACCCCCCTGGGCAGTCTGCTCCAGGGCTCTGTCACCCTCATTGTAAAGAAGATTTTCCTCATGTTGAGCTGAAATCTTCTCTGCTCAAGTTTGTCTCCATTGTTCCTTGGCTTATCACTGTTCACCACCCAAAAGAGCCTGGCCCCTCCCCTTGACACCCACCCCTCAGCTCTTGAGGGACATTTATGAGGTCCCCTCTCAGCTTTCTTTTCTCCAGACTAAACAGCCCCAGGGCTCTCAGGCTCTCTTCACAGGGGAGATGCTCAAGTCCCCTAAGCATCCTCCTGGCTCTCCCTTGGACTCTCTCCAGCAGGTCTCTGTCTCTCTTGAACTGGGGAGCCCCAAACTGGACACAGGATTGCAGGTGTGGTCTCAGCAGGGCAGAGTAGAGGGGGAGAAGAACTTCCCTGGACACACTTTTTTTGCTGCACCCCAGGCTGCCATTGGCTCTCTTGGCCACAAGAGCACATTGCTGTCCCATGCAGAACTTGCTGCCCACCAGCACTCCAAGGTCTTTCTCTGTGGAGCTGCTTTCCAGCAGGGCAGCCTCTAACCTGTCCTGGTGCCTGCTGTTATTCCTCCCCAGATGCAGGACCCTGCACTTGTCCTTATTGACTTTCATGAGCATATTGATCTATTTGTGGCAAGGACCATGGAGACTTCCTTCCTGAAAGAAGTACCCTGATCCCAAAAGTCTAAAGACATTCCTGAATGAGGAAGGCACTTCTATCTTTTCTTCTCTTTTCTTTTCAGAGGATTTCAACTGTTTTCTTCATAGAGAGACCACAACCAAGGGAAATGTAATTTACCTTAACCTTCAATGGTGACACCCTCAACTCCCTCTGAATTTCACAAATGCATCACTGCATGGAGGGGTTTTTACTGAAAGCTTGAAGAAGAGAATTCCTACATATAGTGTTAAAATCACAGTCTGTTTTTTTGCCTTTTCTTATCCAAGCTTTCCATGGACTGAATTAAGAGTATTGTTCCAGCAGGGCTGAGTATGTTGTGCCAGCACTGAGCATGGAAAATATCTTCATCAAAACTATCAGTGCTGCAGCTGGTGGCTTTTCTACTGGGTTTGTCTGCAGTGGAGACTGGTTAGTCTCCAGTGCCCAGCTGTGAGGGCACTAACATCTGCTAGGAATCCAGGGGCAATGGCTCTAAGCTGGAAGAGGGGAGATTTAGACTGGATATTGGGAGGAAATTCTTTACAGTGAGATGCTGCAACAGGTTCCCCCTCAGATGCCCCCTCCCTGAAGGTGTTCAAGGCCAGGTTAGATGAAGCCTTGAGCAACCTGGTCCAGTGGCAGGAGGAATTAGAATCATAGAATCATAGAATCAAGAAGGTTGGAAGAGACCTCAAAGATCATGGAGTCCAACCTGCCACCCTACACCTCATGACTATCTAAACCAAGTGCCATGTCCAATCCCCTCTTGAACACCTCCAGGGATGGTGACTCCACCACCTCCCTGGGCAGCACATTCCAATGGCCAACCACTCTCTCCGTGAAGAACTTTCTCCTCACCTCCAGCCTAAACCTCCCCTGGCACAACTTGAGACTGTGTCCTCTTGTTCTGGTGCTGGTTGCCTGGGAGAAGAGACCAAACCCCTCCTGGCTACAACCTCCCTTCAGGTAGTTGTAGACAGCAATGAGGTCTCCCCTGAGCCTTCTCTTTGCCAGGCTAAACAGTCCCAGCTCCCTCAGCCTCTCCTCATAGGGCTTGTGCTCAAATTTGAACTAAATTGGAACTAGATGATCTTTAAAGTCCCTTCCAACTCAACCCATTCTGTCAATCTGTCAATCTGTGAATTGTTTCCAATGAGAAACTCACTCTAGCTGTATCACCCATCAGTACAGCACTTGTCACCAGGGGGGTGGCTGGACTCACATTTGCTCTGAAACTCAGATTCATGTGGAAGATTCACAGAGGCTGCCCAGGGAGGTGGTGGAGTCACCCTCTCTGGAGGTATTTAAAAGTCAAGTAGATGTGGTGCTGTGGGAGGTAGTTTAGAGGCAGTAGCCCAGCAGTAGGGAAGGGACTGTGAGTTCTAGGCAAGCAGTTGGACTTGAGGACTCAGAGGTCTCTTCCAACCTCAACAGTTCTATGATTCTGTGGTTCCATGCCCCAGTGAAGACCTAACACCCTTGTGGCATCTGCTTTCCTTGGGGAGTGTTGATAAGGCTGTGCTGCAAGAAACAACCCAACAGGACTGAAAACATAGAAGCTGTGACTTAAACAGAAATATTGGAGACTGACTGCTCTCTGTGTTTGGGAAGACTTGTCTTCTTTGTGCTGGCAGTGCTCTATGTATCCCTTCTTCCTGAAATCTAATGTTTTATGTTGATAAAGATGTGCAGGGGGAGCGCCCAGAAGCTGGAGCCAGGCTCTGCTGGCTGATGCCCAATGCCAGCACAAGGGTCACTGGTGGAAGTTGAGGCAGAGGAAGTTCCATGGAAACAGGAGGAAGAATTATTTCCCTGTGAGGGTGACAGAACACTGGAAGAGGCTGCTCAGGGGGCTTGTGGAGTCTCCCTCTCTGGAGATAGTCAAGACCTGCCTGGCTGTGTTCCTGTGTGATCTGCTCTAGGTGCTCCTGCTCTGGCAGGGGGGTTGGACTGGATGAGCTCTGGAGCTCCCTTCCAGCCCCTGAAATTCTGTGATTCTCTGATTTTCTGATTCTGCCTCCTGGCCTCAGTCTCAAGACTTATTTGCACACCATCACCAGTCCTGATTACCCATGCCCCTCTTTCAAAGCAAAAGAGTGGTGCTGTCCTCAGGCATCACCACAGCCTTATCCTCACACATCCAACATAAGGGGGACTGCAGCCTGGATCACCTTCAGATGAGGGCTAATTATTATTCTGGAGTGCTAAAACTCCTCCTCCCCACAGACCCCTGTGTGGGTCTCTGGCACTGCTGTCCTAAGTGGGATTAATGCTGATGAGATGACTGACAGAATAATCAGTTGCTGTTTGCTTATTTGTCATTTGAGGCACACAAAAGGCAAAAGTTCTCTGCACTTCTGCAATTTTCATCCATGTTGAGGAGATGCTGGCACAGGTTTGGGGAAAGGATTTATAGGAAAAGAGCCCAAGCAAACATCTAGGCAAACACTCCAGGGTCCTTCAGAAGAGAGTTTTCATTAGTGGTGGTGTTGCCAGTCACATGTGTCATGGTCCCAGAACTTTGAATGGGGTTAAATACATAACTGCATACTTTTAAAGCAAGAAATTACAAGCATAGTACTTTCTAAAAGCCTCTTTTCACCATGATGGGATCCAAAAAGTGATGTTAATCCTCTTTGCACAACAAAACAGCAACAACACAGGCAGCTTCTGCTTCAGGCTATACCCAGCTTGCACTGCTCTGAACACCTTAAAAGACTGCTAAAGGGAGCTCTCTGTTGCATGAGAGGGACCTGGCCAGGCTGACTGGGTGGGCAGAGTCCAATGGGATGAGATTTCACAAGGCTGAGTGCAGGGTTCTACACTTTGGCCACAACAAGCCCAAGCAGTGCTACAGGCTGGGGACAGAGTGGCTGAAGAGCAGCCAGGCAGAGAGGAACCTGGGGGTGCTGGGTGATAGTAGCTGAACATGAGCCAGGAATGTGCCCAGGTGGGCAGGAGAGCCAATGGCATCCTGGCCTGGATCAGGAATGGTGTGGCCAGCAGGACAAGGGAGGTTATTCTTCCCCTGTACTCAGCACTGGTCAGGCCACACCTTGAGTGCTGTGTCCAGTTCTGGGCTCCTCAATTCAAGGGAGATGTTGAGGGACTGGAAGGTGACCAGAGAAGGGTGATGAAGCTGGGGAGGAGCTTCTTCCTTCAGCCTCTTTTAGCCCCCAGTGGAGAGAACAAGGGCAGGGCAGTGCAGTCTAAGCATTTCTTCCCTGATTTTTGTCAGCTCATAGAAGAAGAAAACTATCTTGTTTTAAGTTGTGCTCTCTGTTGAAAGAGATACTCTGAATGGGGTGAAGGGAGTAGAAATCCACCAGTCCTGCAGGGTCAACCCCCCAGACATGCCCTAGCCCAGGCAATAGGCTAAGCACCTGTGACTGTGCTAACCTGGACACTTCCTGGGGTCCAGGTGGTCAAGGCAAATGTGCAGCAGCTCTGATTAACCCTGTGAGCACCCCTGAATGTGCAAACCT